>CABHPR010139959.1:0-52421 GCA_902168415.1 Peromyscus melanophrys | reverse complement strand
GGAGGAGGAGGAGGAGGAGGAGGAGGAGGAGGAGGAGGAGGAAAGAAAAAGAAACTATACATAACCAGGAGACGCAGAAAAGCAATCCAGAACTTTTATTTTAGCCAGTTTAATTTCTGAAATTTAATTGCACTTCTCGCCTCTGATCTTGACTTTGATAATTTTACTAGACACATATTGGAAAGGTTGTGACTTGAGAAGCAGTGATATGTGCTATAGGGCATGCTACCATGGAGAATAAAAAAAATAAGACAAGCCATAGGAACTGAAAGTTATGGAACACACTTTTATTTTTATAAACCTATGAAGTCTGCTTGCTTAATTCGCCACTATGTCTATCCGTGTGGGGCTTAGTAAATGAATGAATGAGGGAAAAAATGTCAAAAGGGATTGAGAAACTTTGGCTAACTCAGGTAAGGGTCAAGCATTTCATCACATGCAAGTCACCAGTCTGGCACGATGCTAAGAGTCCCAATAAACAGGTAACAATGCAATTGTGTGTTTAAAGACAGCTCCAGCATGCCCTTGCCAGTAGACAGAGGACAAGGCTGTTAGTCTAGCAACTGTGGATGTGTGAATGAGCACAACATTTATAGTTCCTTTATTCAGGATCTAGGGAAGTCTCCTAATCTGTACCCTAACAATGGTTGCTTCATCTGTTCCTAGAAATCCAGGCTACTTTGTATATCTAATAACAAAAATTTTTTTCCCAACAATTTTGTCATGCCTTTATCCCACCCCCCCTGGTGAATTTAATCCCCAAATATTTCCATTAATTCCCACAGATTGGCTCCTGGCCTAACAGTTTCATAGTGGTTGTTTTCCTCTTTGGGGGAGTGTTGTGAATGACTAGACATATTTTTTACATATTCTGAGGCTCACAGCTCTGATATACTATTGGCAGAGATGAGCAGTTTTGAAACTGGTGGCCATCACCCAGCTTCCTACGTGTATTTTTTTTTCTGGGTTGATGACAACTGTTATTTTACATCTTTGGATTCTTCTGGTTGCTTATTTGGGTGACTGCAACTTGGAATGCCCATCTTCCTTTAAATTTCTTAGATCATTTGGCAATAGCTCCTCAGACTGGGGTGGGACTTTGTGCCTACCTCCCTTCTCCATGCTGAAACTTTGTCTGGCTTGAGGATTCATAGGTCTTGACATATGCTGTTCCGTCTTCCTTAGGTACCTGTGCACAACTTCCCTGTTGTGTCTACTGAACACTGTTCCCTGTAGTCATCCACCAATAGTGGTTCCTACAGTTATGTTTACCCCTCTTCAACAAAGACTCCTGAGCCCACAGAGGAGGGGTGTGTGATATAGATGTGCCGTTTAGGGATGAATACTCCCTAGTCACTTATTTCCTGAGATCTGAGTTCATCATTGTCTACTGCAAAAGGGAGGCTTCTATGACAAGGGGTAAGAGCTGTACTAATCTATGAGCGTGAGTTATTAAGAGTCAGTTTAATGCTGTTTCTCTCTCATTAGCAGAGTAATACTTATAGGTTCTCCCCTAGGACCTAGGACCTGCCTGCCCACAGGTTCTTGTTCCTAGTTACTATTCTACGTTTGGGTTCTATCTTGTGGATTGGGCCTTAAATCCATTCAAAAAGTGGTTGGCTACTCTTAGGACATTTTTGCTACTATTGTACCAACAGGTGTCTAATCAGATAGGCTGGTGCTTACTCGGTTCACAGCTAGGTAAGACTGGTGATTTGTTTTCTCCTATGGTACCACACAGCACAGTAAGAGCTAAACAGTATAGGTGAAACTGCCAGAACAATTCCAGCTTGATTTCTCCATGTTCTATAACTCAAGTGTGTGGTGTCTTCAGCAGTAGGGTCTTACCACCAAGTTCTAGAGGGAAACCAAGAGCAATGGCGATAGCCTATATTTTGTGGGGAGGAGGGGCATCTACGGGACTTCACTGGCCAATAATTCCAGTAGAGGTAACCCAATGCTGACACTGGGCTTTTAAACTTTTAGCCTGTAGTTTCTAGTAGGGTGATTGTGGAACCCTACGCTATAGGCTAACTTCATTTAATATATATATATATATATATGTGTGTGTGTGTGTGTGTGTGTGTGTGTGTGTGTGTGTGTGAATATATATGTGTATATACATGCATATATATACACATATATATTCTGCAGTGGTTTCTCATATGACTTTTTTCAGAATGTCTTTAGTGTTAGTTATCCAGCCAGGTGTTCTCTCAACTGCCCTTCCCTCCCACCCCTACCCCAACTAACCCTTCCTGTTCTATTACTCACTCTGCATCACTGCCTTTTATCTTCCCTCCCTGGAAAGCACCTCTTCCCTGTGACTCCTTACTAGTTTCCTGACTTCCCCAGGTATTCTAAACAAGACATGTTTATCTGAAGATTCAAAACTGACTTCCACAAATGGGTACAATTGTCTTTTTGGCTTGGAGTTCCCTCACTCACAATGGTGGCTTCCCCTCCAACCATTGACTTGAGAATTTCATAATTTCATTTTTTAACCGCTGAATAATAACCTATTGTGCAAGCATACCACATTTTTATTATCCATTCATTCATTCATGGATATCTAGGATGTTTCCATTTTTGTAGTTATTGTGAGTATAAATGGACCATGTGACAAATAAATTTCTGGCTTTTTTAGGAACCCTCATTCTGACTTCTATAGTAGCAGCATTATTTTTCCCTCCATCCAGCAGTGAATAAGTGTTCCCCTTGCCTCTATGTGCAGCCTCTATATATATTGCAAGTTTGGAGGGGCTATAAATAACTGCATCCCCTCACACACATAATCTAGTACAGTATACTCATAGAATTGGCACTTGAAATCTCATTGATGAGGTTTTATATTTTCTTACCTCAGTTATCATATAATTAATAAAAAAAAAAGGACATATAAAATGTGCTTGTTGACTGTCTTGGGCTTTGATCGTAATATTATTATATAACTTTGGTAACCTAGAACTTGGTTCTTTGGCTTGGATTTGTGTTTGTTTTGCTTGTTTACTTACTTGTGTTCATGTGGAGAGGCACACACATGCCATAAGGCCCTGTGTGCATCAGAAGACAAACTTCAGAACTGATCTTTGCCTTCCACCTGTGTGAGAGGGCTTCTCTTGATGCCTCCTGCTGTATAGAGGAAGCTAGCTGGCCCAGGGCCTTCTGGAGATTCTCCTGTTTCTGGCAGCCACCTCCACATAGGGGCTGCTGGGGTCATAGGTGCATGAGCTACTGCATGTGTAGATTGTGGTAGGTATTTTTAACTTGAAGTTGTTCTAGGTAAGGCTGCATGAAAGATAGCTTCCTTTATGAAAACCAGAATTTTTATATCCTAAAATAGGTTAATGGGTTCAGGGATATTTGATTGGTATGAGTGAACCTTTCAATCTCTTACCCAGGGTTTCTGTTTGTCTGAGTTGTAACTTTGATAATAAATGGTCACCTTTGTCTCCTAATTACAAGGAAAAATGAAAATTTTATAAAATCTTATTGGTAGATGTTTACATTTCTTTAATATAACTTACAAAAGACGTTGCTATTGAAAGCATCTAAACTAGTAGCAGTAAGTCCCCAAATTATCAACCCGTGCACACCCGAGATATATTTAGCCTACTGTCCATAAGGGATCAGTGAAAATATCAAGGCATATTCAGTAGCATTAGCCCATTTCTGTTGTTATAGGGTTTCAAAACTTTCTCAGGACCACAAATGGATCCCTCACAACCACTAAGTAGTCTCCCCCCACCTTTCTTATTTCCTAGCCCCTATCAACCAATAACTTGCTCTCATTCTCTATGACTTTCATAATATGGATATTTCCTATAATGTATATAATATGCAGATATTCTATATAGCTTCATTCACTTAACTTGCTTTCAAGACTCACCCATGTGACAGCAGGTATCAATATTTCATCCTTTTGGAATAATTTTCCATTGCATTCATATACCATATTTAATTGTTCTTATTACTTCACCTATATTTAACAGTACTGCTATGGACATCCACATATAGGTTTTTATTTGAACACCTGTTTTTAATTATTTTTAATAAATACCCAGGAGTACAATTTTGGGGTCTCAGATAATTCTAGGTTTAATTTATTGAAATGCTGCCACGTGATTGTCAACACATTTTATGTGAAGCACATTTATTTTAAATGTAGTTCTTAACATTCATCTATGATGTAGATAAATTTGTTACATCAATGACATGGCTGAAAGTTTGAGGAGCTGGTAACTTATTGAAGGTCAGTAGATATAATTTGTTGTTCTCCTGAGGGTGGAGCTCACCACCCAGAAGACTATATCAAACAAACAAACAAAAGCTTTGACAGTAAATCATCCCCAATGTATCTATTTCTTACATTGTAGAAGAGTACTACTGCTATGGTGACATTTATTTTGTTGTTGACTGAATTAAACTTTCTCAATCAACCTTATTTCCTCTTAAAATGAACTACTTCCTACAAACCAAGCTTAACAACATTTCAAGTTGTTCATATTACACAGCACCCACCCATCCATGCTGTAATCTTTTTTATCTAAAATGCAAAATGGGAGAGTGGTGGTCTGTTGTTGTTGTTGTTTTCTTTGCTATAAAAGAGAATCTAATGACTTGGAGAAGAAGAAAATGTCATTGAAACTATGATGCAGACATCAAGTGAATGCTGTCAATTCTGGGCTCTTCAGGCATCAAAGCCATACTCTTGCATTAAAGATAAAAGTACCTTCATGTCACAGTATGCACTATTCCATAGAGACTTCCCCTTGCATAGTTCTAGGAAGTCCCTGAGTATGATTTGTGGACAAGTTTTATGTGCCCCTATTAAACTGCAATTCCAAACATCCTTAGATACATTAATAAATTGCTTTAGTTTTAGTTTGATTTTGCATACCACAGAGCTCACAAAAAAAAAAAAAAAAAGCGTCTGATCTCCCTGAGGGGATTTCAGAGATCACCTCCCACCTATTATAGATAGTGGCTAAAGAAAGTTAAAAGAATGTGGTCACACTTACATAATAGCTGCTAGAGCATTGAGTATTCTGAATGAGGAACATGAGCACAGAGAGTTTCTTAAAGCCAGATATTAAAGAATGACCTCAGTAACAGAAACAGAGGAGTTTGTATAGTGTCATCACTGAAAGTACATAATTAATCTTTGAACACGATTTTGTAGTTTTTAAGGGCACATAACAGTAGGAACTTCAAAAGTACAGCAAGGCACTGCGCTTCATCCTGCATCTACATTGTCTCATTTCAGATGTATGTACATGAGAGGCACCACCATGAAATACCCACGAGTGTAAATTTATGTATGCACGCATCTTCTCCATGGTGATATCCTGAAACTTTTTAAATACAATATCAAGATATTTACAACTTAGGTGCTTTATTTTTATATGAAAGCAAATATTGAAATGTGGTCCATCTCTCACTGAAGGTGAGGTTCACTTGGTGTGGAGTATTCATGAAACAGAGATTTAAAGGCAATGCATTAAGACAGAGTTTTTAAAAGGTGATAACATAATTTGTAGGTTGAGTAGCTAAAGTCTTTAGTGCTGTATCACTGTATTATACTAAGAATACTTTTCTGAAAATATCACTTGGAGTCATGGAACACTTTGATATAACTGCAAAATATCCCCCCCCCCAAAAAAAACAAAACCAAAGGCAAAGATGAAAACAGCCATTTAATCTTTCTTAACAATACAGATTTAGTACTAGCATGGCTACCTGTATATGCAGCATCCCCATCAAATTCCACCTACAAAATTTTTTTAACCTACTCTAGAGCATCACATCCATTGTTAGTGAAATTTAGGAAAAAAAGGCTGGAGAGATGGCTCATGGGTTAAGAGCTTGCTGCTCTTGCACAGGACCCAAGTTCCCTTCCCAGCACCCACATGGTGACTCACAACCTCCTGCAACTCAAGGCCCAGAGGACCTGACACTCTCTTCCGCCTTATTAATCTGTGTACAATTTTGAAAATACACTCATGTATTGCACATAATTTTATGAAAGAGAACATGCATAGACATAAAAATAAATAAGTCAACAAATGACTATTAAGTGCAGGGGAAATGAATTCCATGCTACAGGCTGATTACTTTATTTGCTGTGGTTTGTTGTTGAAAGGCCACCTTCCATTCTCTCTTTTCTCTGTGTGTTCCATTGAGCATTTTTATGATGTCGTTTATTATGGAGGATGAAAAGGTTACTTGCTAAGTTGGATTTTTGAAAAATCCAGGTGAGGAACCGAAAAGAGAAGACTTAATTAACGCTTCGCACCAATTCCCCTCCCACTGGGATCATGTGAACTGGCAAACAGCACCAAACTCAAAATCTGTGCAGACATCAGACACATCCACTGAGCTTAGAGACAGCCCAGAAACCTTAGCAGGTGGTGGGGATGCGTCTCTGAATGACACACTGAGGTGTCCATGTGTTCGAGCAGAAAGGCCTTCCATAGCATTAGGACACTGAAACGTCTAACACCTGCGCAGCAATCAATTATTTGAATTTCTTCAACATGGATATTCTAAATGCACCTTTGTTTTTAGTTTAACTGTATAAATTGTCAATTGATGTCAGGAATAATCAAACTGAATGGAACTGAAATGATAAAGAAAATGTTTGGAATACTTCTAGTGCCATCTATTGGTTGTGAAATTTGTTATTTCAGCACTAAACCAAAAATGAACCAATTACTACTAGCTAGAAAGGGAATTACCATACACATTCCAGATAAACTCACATCCAGTTGGATGCTAGGAAGGTTAAACACGGTGTACCTGAGCTTCTTACAACTGGCTAATACAACTGACATATGAAGAAACAAGCAGGTGAAAACATTTTAATCTTAAATTCTATGGTTAACAAGAATTGAGTAGATTATATTGAATATCTACTGTGGAATGTTTACTCATGTCACAAACAAAATAATACTGACTCTCCCTTGTATAATGGATAATTCTCTAAAAGCCTTGCCGGTATGACAAATACAGCATTAATCTTCCTTTGTAATTGAAAGCATAAGGGAAGCTATTTGGTATCACAAAATTGGTTCAATTAATGGCATTTTTACTCATACAAAGATCAGAAATGAACAGAGATAAGACTATGAAGAACATTTTTAAAGATGTCTTTTTCTAAAGCTCCTTTTTTACATGTGCATTATAATTGCCATTGAATTGGATAATTTTAACATTCAAATTAAAGGACAGGAAATTAATTAATTTCAGGTAAAATTATTTTCTTACTCAGTTTTACAAGTACAACTAATTGAATAATGAACAGTTCAGCCTAGAAAAAAAAAAGGAAGCAACCCTTTTAAATTTTGGCTCTTTCTGCTTCACATAATGATTACTTTCATAGCATTTATCATCTATAAATGATGCTCTCAATGACAGAGAGAGGGAGAGGAGGAGGGAGAGAGAGGAGAATGTTCCAGAGGCAGAGAGTAAGAAAAGAATGATGGGGTATATTTGGTGGTCATGATTGACTGGAAAATAACATAATTTTGTTGTTGTATAATGATTTATTGAAATTTCTCCTTCTATTATTTCCAACCCACCTCATTTTGGGTCTATTGGTCTGTGTATAGTTTTGAATGTTTTATTTTTATACACTTTACTGTAGGATTTTTTCTTTTATATTTCTATCCCCTTAGTATATTGAAAAATACATGAATTTACAAGGAATAAATTTTCATGAGATTTTTATAGTGAAAGAGAAATATGTTTTTGAAATAAAATATGAAAGAGCAATTTGATATTTAGTCTTCTTCCCGAATATGAGCTATTTCTAGTTTTCTCTGTCACCTTTGTTGGGGTGTTTCTCTGTGATGATACTTAGTTTTAGCAAAGAGATAAGGAAGTTGTTGACTCTAAAGGATTGGATGGGTGATACAAATTCTGTAGAGCTAAAATTATTCAGAAACGGAGTCCCATTTTCCAATATTTCTTCTATTCAAATAGATTGTTTTCACGTGTGGGAGATATATAAAACTGTGCATTCCATTGTCAATGCCTCCAATTTCCTCAGGAGGGTTAGTGAGGCAATAAAATATACAAAACTGACTGTCAATGCATACAGGTACTTGGCTCCTGTCTATCATTCAGAATGCTGTTTCTGACTCTCATTCTTTGTTTTCCTCCAGTATCTCCAGGTGAGATATTTTTGATTTCACACTGTATTCAATATTCAAAGAATATGCGAAGAAAACTGCTATTTTGTACTTAGACATTAAAAAGAAATCAGCAGCACCGAAAGCTCCCAGACAAACACACGATTTTTCCTTAGATTGGAAATCGAAGAAGCTTTTGCAATTTTAAAGTATGCTTTCTTCCTCTTCATTCACTTTACGAGCCTCAGAAAGGTCATTCTTGAGAGCACTGGGTTTACTGACTGTAAGACCATGACACTACTCACAATGGACCTCAGCCTCCAATGCAGCAAATGCCTGCATTTAAATCATTAATAATTAACACAGCTCAAAGGGCTCATCAGTACATGGCTGCTTAAGTATAAGCTGTTATTTGAAAGCCCATCCTGCCAAGAAAATGTGTTCTAGGATCCATTTAGATAAGAAGACTGAGAAAGAAGGTTTTCCAGCGATGGCAGGAAGTGAGTTGTTTCCATGGTTGATGACCTACTCTGTGTTTCACATCAGCATCCATATGCTGCCCTGTTATTACGTTTCCTGCTTCTGTGTTAAAATACTCTTATAAAAGCAGCTTAAGGTAGGAAGGCTTATTTTGGTGCACAGTTTGAGAGGACAGTTCATCATGGCAGGTGACTGGAGCCTGAAGCAGCTGTTGACATTGGGTCTGCAGTCAGTAAGATGAGAATGATGAATGTTGCTGCTCAATTAGCTTCCTTCTTTTTATCTACTCTGGGATTCAAGACCAAGGAATGCTGCCCCCTCCTTCCCACCTCAACCTCAACTAACCTAATCAAGATAATCCTTCACAGGATGTCCACAGGCCAACCTAATCTAGATAATCCCTGGTTGGCATGTC
Organism: Peromyscus melanophrys; assembly: GCA_902168415.1. Classification (NCBI taxonomy): domain Eukaryota; kingdom Metazoa; phylum Chordata; class Mammalia; order Rodentia; family Cricetidae; genus Peromyscus; species Peromyscus melanophrys. Next base: position 43,394 of record CABHPR010139959.1, on the reverse strand, counting down.
TGAGAGCTTTTTCTAAAGGATTCTCAATCCTATCAAATAGACAGTCAACACCAACCACTGAATTATGCAAGTCTACTTCATATAGAGAACTATTTAGGTCATATAAATGTCTATTCCCTTTATCAGTCTGGAGTAATGAAGGATCTAAGCTGCAGAACAAACATTGTGTCTGACTGACTACACTCATGCCCTGTCTAAACTTGGACAAGTTACATACATTTGTAGAGTCGCAGTTTCTTTTTGTGTAGAAGAAAAATATAAAAATACCACCGAGCCCCGGGGAAGGTACGATTTATTATAATCCTGCTTGGAAAGCCTATCACAGAATACATATTTAACAAGTTTTAATCATTATTATTCTGTAAGCTTCAAAGTTGTATTTTTCAATGATGTGTTTCATTTTACAGAGAAAACAGTAACAGTAAGTGAACAGTTAGCTTCCAGCGTGCCTAAAACTTAAATGTAGTTTTAGTGAGTCTCATTTGAGAAAGACACAGCTTCATTTACTCTGTAGCTGTTCATTGCAGCTTGTTGAGGCCTGTGGGACACACTGTAGCTGCTATCAAGTCTCTAACCAAGCATAGAGGATAGATACTGGTTGAAAGACAATGGTTCTGTAGCAGAGGAGCCTATGGAATCCGTGTTTTTCTTCATGGGATAGTCCTGGAGACCGTTGGACATTTCTGTACAGCATTAAAGAATACCTCCCTCCCCCTGCCCCAAACTCCTGTGGAAGAAACCCTTGTGATAATTAACATTTTTCGAATGTTTTTATTTGCTCTTGGGGAATTTCCTGCCAAAACAGAATGTGTTCTGATCACATTCACTTCCCCCCTCAACTCCTCTCAGATCCACCCTTCTTCCATACCTACCCAATTTTGTGTCTTCTTTTCTATTTTTTTTTACACCTATGAAGTACAATTCAAGCTGCCTGTATATAGTCTTGGATGCACGGTCTTCCACTAGAGTGTGGTAGACTCAACAGAAGCAAAACCCTTAGAGAAAATGACTCTGCTTCTCTTAGCAGCTATTAATTGCAAAGAGCTAAGAGTGGAACTTCATGGCCACTTCTTTTCTCCATTTTGGGATTTGATCTAACCTGAGCTTGCTCAGGTATTGTACATGCTGTCACAACCATTGTGAGTTCATCTGTGCAGCTCCCTTCTTGTATCCAGAAGACACAGGTAACTGTGTCCTCCAACTCCTCTGGATGTTATGCTTTCTACTCACCCTGCCACAATGATACTCGGGCCTTGGGAAGAGATGGTGTAATACAAGTGTTCCATTTAGGAATTCCACATTCTTATTCTATGTACCTTGCCCAATTTGGGGGGCTCTGTGTTGGTTATTATCTACAGCAAATAGAAGAAACTTGACATTCCAATATCATCCCCCCAATACATCTCATATTCCAGTTTCTTACACCATAGATCATGAAGAATCGACGTTTTGAGAAAGTCTTAAGCCAAAATGGAGATACAAGAACAAAGAGAAGAGTATAAGTACTCGATGCAGGGCTGGGCAAGTAAAGTGTCCTATCACAGGACCACCACGGTCTAAGGGAAAGTAAAGCAAACGTCAAGCCAAAGAGGGTGGGCTTGGGAAGGAAAGCAGTGAGGCGGAGAAGCCTCTGAGAGACTTAGGGAGTGTTGCAGAGCCTGCAGGGTTATCTTTGCTGAGACACTGTCATCTCTTAGCCATGCTGTTCTTCCAGGCGTATTTGGGTCCACACTGTAACTCACTTATACCTTAGGCGACTGCAGGAGACAGGTAATTCCTATCATCCGGACCATTTTTTTTTTTTTTTTTTTTTTTTTTTTTTTTTTTTTTTTGGTTTTTTCGAGACAGGGTTTCTCTGTGTAGCTTTGCGCCTTTCCTGGAACTCACTTGGTAGCCCAGGCTGGCCTCGAACTCACAGAGATCCGCCTGCCTCTGCCTCCCGAGTGCTGGGATTAAAGGCGTGCGCCACCAACGCCCGGCCCCAACCATTTTTTACAAAGAAGGAGACTCAGGTACAAAGACACTCAGCGGCTGGAGGAGACACACACAGGCTTCCCTTTGCCTGGTAAGAACTGGAGTAACCTCCGTTCACCCTCAGGGTATGTTATTTCATTGAAGAAGTCCCGGCCGCTTTCAGTCTCTCCTCGACGACTCTATTCTAAGAGTCGATATACTACAGGAAACCAAATTTCTCAGTTTTAGCATCCTGTGTCATGACTAAGGATGATCAGGTCTCATCTTGCATGTTCTGAGGTAAACCATCTAAAATCTAAGTTTTCCCAAAATGCTGGTGGGTAGATATGGAGTGTTTGAAAAGAATCTGGGTCATAAGGACTTTGTCTTTGGAAATAGTATTATAATTACCTTCACAAATGGCCCCAACATAGCAGGATTGTTTCGTTTTAAATAGTTCTTCCACATTCCATGATATTAGGACCCAGCAAGAATCACTGTCAGGATAGTGGATGTACTTTCATCTTAGATTTCCAAGGCTCAAGAAATCCTAAATTAAATTCTTGTTTTTTTTTTTTTTTAAACTTGGTGTGTGGTATGTTTCTACAGCAGCAAAAGGAAAAGTCTAAAATAACTCTTGCTTATAAAAAATAATAGTCTGGGGATGTAGCTCTGTTGGTAGGGCACTTGCCTAGCATGCACAAAATCCCAACTCTCAGTCACAGCACTCCATAGAATCAGGCACAGTGATGCATGTCCATAAACTCATGGAAGCTGCAGACAGGAGAATTAAAATGCAAAGCCATCTTTGCCTACATAGCAAATTCAAGGCCAATACTGGGCCACGTGTGAGACTTTGTCTCACAGTGTAAAGTGAGAGGGTGTAATTACTGGATATTTAAAATGCTTTTTAAAATAAAAAAGAAATTAACTTTAATAGGTTCCAACAAGGAGATAGGAAGTGGTGTGCAAATGATGAACAGCTTCTCAAAAAAAAAAAAAAAAAAAAAAAAGGCTTAGTTTTTAAGGGATTAAAAAATGAGCCCTTTCCTCATTTGGGTCTAGCTAATACTTTCTCTGTTCTTTGAGGACTCACTCTCTGTGACTAAGCTGAGTGTTATCCCTGCCATTAGCAACTCCTGCCAACAGAAAGCATAGACCAAGTAAGTTCAGAAACATCAACAAATTACCAAACTACCAGGAATGGAAATTTCTTAGCTGTGTCATGCTTTCTTCCTCAATAGTATTTCAGTAGCATTTAGAATAAGCAATGAGTTTTACTATTTCTTTCTAGTTAATTTTCTTTTTTAAAAAATCTAAGTGTATACAGCCTTTATTCATTTTTTAAGGTTTTTTTTTTCAGTTCCCTCTCCCTCAACTCCTCTCAGTCTCTCCCCATCTTCCCTCCCCTCAGGATCTCTTATTAAAAAAAAAAGACAAAACAGGCTTCTAAGAGCTAACAACCCAACATGACAAAATAAAATAAGAGGAAGCAAAAACCATCACATCGAGGTTGGACATGGCAACACAGCAGGAGAAGGGTTCTCAAGAGCAGGCATAAGAGTCAGAGACCCACTCATTCTCACAGTCAAAAGTCCCGTAAAAATACTAAGCTAATAGCTATAATATATATGCAGAGGACCTGGTGGAGACCCTTGTAGGCCCTGTGCTTGCTGCTTCAGTCTCTGTGAGTTCATATTTGCCTTGCTTAGTTGATTCAGAGGGTCCTGTTCTGCTAGTGTCCTCCATTCCCCAATAGCTCTTACAGTCTTTCTGCTTCCTCTTCCACAGGAATGCCTGAGCTCCGAAGGGAGGGATTTGATGGAGACCTCCAGTTCAGACTGTCTCTCCTCGTAATGTCTAGCTGTGGTTCACTGCATCTTTTCCCACCTGCTGTCATAGGAAGCCTCTCTGATGATGACTAGATAAGGCATTGATCCACAAGTATAGCAGATTAACATTATGAATCATTCTATTGATTTGTTTTTTTGTTTTGTTTCGTTTTGCTTTTAGACCAGTAGTGTTTGGTTTTACCCTAGGTCTCTAGGCCATCTAGTCTCTGGTTCCTGGTTGTCTAAGCAGTGTCAGGAGTGGGGTCCTTCTCATGGAATGGGTGTGAAGTCAAAGCAGACATTGCTTGGCCACTCTCCCTAGTTCTGTGCCACCATTGGGTATATGCCAAAGAGTCGAACATAGCTGGACCTTGAGGTAGATCAATTCCCAACTTTCTAAGAAACCACCATATTGATTTCCGTTGATTGATTTTCATAGTGACTGTACAAGTTTGAAATCCCACCAGCAATGGAAGAGTGTTTGTTCCCCTTGGTCCACAGCCTAACATGAACTGTCACTTGTGTTTTTGATCTTAGCCATTCTGATAGGTGTAAGATGGAATCTCGAAATCATTAGTTTTGATTTTCATTTCCCTGATGACTAAGGATGTTGAACATTTAAAGTGTTTCTTCTTGGCCATTTGAGATTCCTTTATTGAGGATACTCTGTTTAGATTTGTACCCTATATTTTAATTGGATTGTTATTTGATAATCTAGTTGCTTGAATTCTTTTTATATTTTGGATATCAGTCCTCCATCAGAATGTGGGAGTGGTGAAGATTTTTTCCAATTCTGTAAGCTGCTATTTTGCCCTGTTGACAGTACCCTTTGTCTTACAGAAGCTTTTCAGTTTCATGAGGTCCCATTTATTAATTGTTGATCTCTGTGTTTGTGCTGCTGGTGCTATATTCAGGAACTAGTCTCCTGTGCCAATGAGTTCAAGGCTGTTCCCCACTTTCTCTTCTGTCAGATTCAGTGGATCTGGTTTTATGTTGAGGTCTTTGATCCACTTGAACTTGAGTTTTGTGCAGGGTGATAGATAGGGATCTCTTTGCATTCTTCTACATGCTGACATCCAGTTAGAACAATAGCATTTGTTGAAAATAATGTCTTCTTCTCCAGAGTGTATTTCTGGCTTCTTTATCACAAATCAGGTCCATGGATGTTTAGATTTATGTCTGGGTCTTATTCAATTCCACTGACCAACCTGTCTGTTTTTGTGCCAATCCCATACAGTTTTTATTACTATACCTCTGTAGTACAACTTGAAATCAGGGATGGTGATATCTCCAGTGGTTCTTTTATTGTTCAGGATTGTTTTAGCTATCCTGGGCTTTTTGTTTTTCCAAGGTCTGTAAAGAACTGTGTTGAAATTTTTATGGGGATTGCATTGAATCTGTAGAATGCTTTTGGTAAAATAGCCATGTTTACTATATTAATCCTACCAGTCCATGAGCATGGGAGATATTTCCATTTTTTGATATCTTCTTCAATGTCTTTCTTCAAATACTTGAAGTTTTTAATCATCTCAATCTTTCATGTGATTGGTTAGCATTACCCCAAGATATTTTATATTATTTAAGACTATTGTGAAAGGTGTTCTCTCCCTGATTTCTTTCTCAGGCTATTTGCCATTTGTGTATGGAAGGGCTACTTTTTGTTTGTTTGTTTGGTTGGTTGGTTGGTTGGTTAGATGGTTGGTTTGGTTTGATTTGGTTTGGTTTGGTGTTGGTTGGGGGGAAGCATTTAGGATTTTTTTTTGCATTAATCTTGTATCCAGCCCCTTTGCTGAAAGTGTTTTCAGCTGTAGGAGTTCCCTGTTGAAAATTTTAGGGTTACTTATGTATACTATCATATCACCTGCAAGTGATAATTTGACTCAAATCACTGCTGTGAAGAAAGCAGGTATGGAAGATTCTGTGATTATAATTAGATGGCAATTGAATAGTTTAAACCATATTTTATGTACAATAGTTTAAAATTAGTCATATCAAAAGATAAGGAAATTAAAGTTCATACATTAAGCTCTTGACTAGAGATTACACTGTCAATTTGAAAATATGTTGTTTTGAATGGGATATAGTTTTAAGGAAAAATGTCTCAGAACCTGAGAGTGGAATAAATTAGAATAAAAAAAAACTTCACTGTAACAATTCCCTTGAATTTAGCTTTCAGTCTGTGAGGAAGAAGCAAGATTGCAAACTATTCTTAGAGGGACACATGATATATGCCTAACCTGATAAAATTGTGATTAATAATAGGAAAGTAAAGAATGAAGCAGAAGAAGACCTAGAAAAAGTAGAGGAAGGAGAGAAGAAACAAAAATGATTAATCAGGGGGTGAGAAAGAAAAGATGGGAAGAACACTTGTAAGTTACAACATATTTTAAAGGTGTGTTATTATAGGACTCAAGCCTGAGAGAAGACGGCCCCATGGCTATCAGGCTGTTGGAGCAATGTGCTTCAAAGGATTCAAGTTCCTTCAGGATCCCATGCTGAGAGAAGCAAATGTTAAAACCCTGATGCCAGCCTGCCTCTTAGGCAGAGACTGCAGAGGTCACATGAATTAAAATTCGCATATGTCTTGGCCCCATGGTTCATCTTTTTCAATAAGGTTATGACACCGCCACATAAGCACAGAGAATCTAGGAGTCTTCCTTCAGTTTGCCCTAATTATAAATAAATCCACCTTCCTATATCAATCTATCACCTAATTTCTTTTGAAAAGTGACAGGCTTATAAATGTCAAGTGTGTCCTGTAACATTATCTCGTAAAAGTCGTACCTGGAATGATGGCTCAGTACTTGCTGTACAAGCATGAAGACCTGAGCTCAGATCCTCAGCATCCACGTAAAAGCCAGGTCAGAGGAGTATGTCTATGACCCTAGTAGTAGGTGTGGTTGAGGTAAAAACAGATAGATGTCAGGGGCTCAATGTTAGCCTGTAAATGTTGACCCTTGGCCTCCACATTCACAACCAATTTGTGGGAGATACTGGCGAGGTTGAGGGAAGTAATGGTGGATGGATATAATCAAGTCATGTTATGTGAATACATAAAACTTTCAAAAATATCTTTTGAAAAATGTTGGACCCAATGTTTATATTAGTTACCTAAAGTATTATAAATATAATTTGAAGAATATGACATCAGTATCACAGCATGGCAGATCCTGAACATCTCTTAAGATATTCCTTGTGTGTGCACATTTGCTAAATCAATTCAGCATCAATGAATAATCATTTTGCCATATGTTCCCCAAATTGAAATAAAAATAATGCCTATTTCTAACAACTCATGCTTTATAACCATTTTGTAACATTTAGAAAGTTTAACTGGAAATCTTTCTCTTGGGCTGTATGCAAATGATTTATGATAATGTCCTTAGGAAAAAGACTCATCATTATTGTGATGAATCTCTTCTGGTGACAGCATGATTGCACAACTAAATCATCGTTCTAGAAAGAAACAAATCAGTAACTCCATTTAGCAGATTTGGTGAGGATGCTTACTCAAGTATTGAAGAAATTCATATTAAATTACATCCATCTGACATTAAACACTGCTCTGCCTGCTGAAGACCTCAGTCTAACATGGGGAGTTTTCTTTCTCCTGTTGCATCTGTTTGGATTAACCGCTTACTGAGGTAAAACTGCCTTTTGAGGTGAAATCATACTTCATGAAGCCATTGTTTCTCTGTGACTTTTTTTTTTTTTTTTTTTTTTTTTGGTTTTTCGAGACAGGGTTTCTCTGTGTAGCTTTGCGCCTTTCCTGGAGCTCACTTGGTAGCCCAGGCTGGCCTCGAACTCACAGAGATCCGCCTGCCTCTGCCTCCCGAGTGCTGGGATTAAAGGCGTGCACCACCACCGCCCGGCTTCTCTGTGACTTTTAAGGGAGCAATTAATTTCTTATTGGAAAACATGTTTTTCAGTATTCATGGTCTCATAATATTCTGCAGAACTCATGACCCTTGTTCAAAGATGCCCAACTTGAATGTTCTCTTGCTAATCCTAATTTATTACATACTAGCAAGCTTGGTTCAGAGCATTTTCAGTTACTTTGATGTATAAACCAAGTTTGAAGTCTGATAAAGATTTGAATTCTTAAATTTAAAGAGGCTCCCAAAACTGCTTTATTGAAAATTTCCATTTTCATCTATTTTCTGCTCTGTGGACATTAGTTCTCCCTCCTAACACAACACTGGCATTTGTTTCTCTTATCCATTTAATGCAACATGTAGCTATGTATGTTCACTATCCTTATTGGAAGAAAAGCTCACTGAGGACAGTCCCTTGCTGTATCTATCTTTGATAGCTCAGAGCCTAGCTACCATCTACATCATAATTTGGAGATGAATATTAGTCTAGAATGGTTTAGCAGGTCTAATGATTACAATGAATAATAAATATAATGATTATTACAATAATCCTTACAATAATCTGCAAAAATAACTGCTGTGGGATGGTCTTTCTGTACACTGTAAATATGGTGTTGCTCTTATTGGTTGATAAATAAAGCTGTTTCGGCCTATGGTCAGGCAGAATAAAGCTGGACGGGAAAGCCAAATGGGGATATAAGGAGAAGAAGGGTGGAGTTGGGGCAGATGCCGAAAGCCACTCAAGCAGCAAGATGTGAAAGAACTGGTGAGCCAAGGGCCATGTGGAGATACATAGATTAATAGAAATGAAAAGAAATGGGTTTAAACTAATGTAAGAGCTAGCTAGTAGTAAGCCTGAGCCATCATCCAAGCATTTATAATTAATACAAGCCTTTGAGTGATTATTTGGAAGTGGCTGCTGAATGGGGCAGGACAGAGAAAAGCCTCCATTTATAAATGATGCTTCAACATGTCAGATATACATCCACATAAAGCCTGAGAAAGCTTAAGAAAGGTGGAGGGCGTTCTACACACACAAAAGTGGAGCCAAGAGCAGCTTCATAGTTCATGTCTCTCATGCTTGCTCTGGTACAGGGATGCTGTGGCATGCAGGCTTGAGCTATAGCCTGGCAGATTCCCACAGTAACACAGAGTGGTCTCCAAGCTTTGCAACCCACTGTGTGGCGGATTTAGTTTTCGCTCATACAGACAAAGGATTAAAGATACACAATAAAAACAGATTCAGATGAAAAGGCCTCTAAATGGGTTACAATATGTTTGAAAAATGTGTGTAGGCTTAAGAAGAGAAAAAGGGTATAGTCACAGAAAAAAATGAATAGTTTAAAAGTAAAGTCTTTAAAGAGAGAATTAAAGTAATATAAAAAAAAGATAAGTCATGTAGAGATGGGAAATACACAGGGAGTCTGGATCCTGCATGTTATTGTGTTGATCTTGAATTTTTTGAATCCTGACAAGCAAACAACAGCTCCTGAGGGGTTGAAAGAGGGACTGATGACATATACCAGCCTAGATGTTTTAAGAATGCCTTAACTAAAACAAAAGTCAAAAAATATATTGTAAAATGGAACTTTTTACAAAGGCAGGATGGTCCTTCAGGTTCCTGCTTCACAGAAGAAACTGTCAGACATTCTTCAAGACATAGAGGAAAGCAACTGATGAACTTTGCCAATAGAGGCAGGACGGTCCTTCAAATTTCCTGCTTCACTAAAAAGTCTGCCAGATACTCCAGGCATATAGGCTGAAGATGGATGCCCCAAAGTTGCAGAAAAACTTTGGGTGACTGTCCAAGCATCCACATGTCTCTCTCATTTCTAGAATTATGGAGGTTGCTTGCAATGCACTTCCTGTTTACTCAGGTAATAGTATATCCTCTGGGATCTTTGAAGGAGTTGAAGACTAGATAGTAGTAATTATAGTTTTCCTTAGTTATGATAAAAAGTAAATTTCATATGAAACTTTAGAGTCACAATGATAGGATAGATGATAGAATATTTTCTATAATTTTGCCAAAAACAAAAAGACTGGATGTAGATGTAACCAACCGTCTTGTTAAATAAGAAACACAGAACCAATGCAAAGAAGAAAGCCAAGAGGTCAGAGCTAAGAGCTAAAACCTTACCCTTCCTCCTGCAGTGGTCCTACCTCTCCAAACCAGCTACTTCCTGTGTTAAAGTCTTTATAAAGACTTTTGGTTCCTGCCTTCTCATTGGTTGTAAACCCAACCACATGACCACCTTGTCACTGCCTGTCTGTACAGACCTCCAGGTCTCCTGTGGTTGGTATTGAGATTAAAGGCATGTGTATCCAATGCTGGCTGTATCCCTGAACACACAGAGACTTACCTAGCTCTGCCTACCAAGTGCTGGGATTACTAGCGTATGCCACCAACGCCCTGCTTTCCTATGGCTTGCTAATAGCTCTGACCCCCAGGCAACTTTATTTATTAACATACAAATAACATTTTAGTACAAAAGAAAATATCACCATAACTGGATATTGTAACTAATTCTTAATTGATAATTCTTTTTGTTGTATATAATTTTACTATGTTAGAATTAAAACCTTCCTTTTTGATTGGACAGAAAGTGGAAAATGCCGTGGGATGTTCTTTCTATACACTGTGAATGTGTTGCTCTCATTGGTTGACAAATAAAGCTGTTTTGGCCCATAGCCAGGCAGAATAAGGCTGGGTGGGAAAACCAAATGATACAGGGAGAAGAAAGATGGAATTGGGGCAGATTCTGTGAGCCACCAAATAAGCAAGATGTGAAAGCCCTGGCAAGCTGTGGGCCAAGTGGCAATATATAGATAAAAAAAAATGGGTTAATTTAAATGTAAGAGTTAGCTAGTAATAAGCCTGAGCCATCAGCCAAGCATTTATAATTAATATAAACCTCTGAGTGATTATTTGGAAGCAGCTGTGGAACAGGGTAGGACAGAGAAAAGCATCCACTTACAAATAGCAAAAACGAGTCTCTAATTCTCCTTACTTTAAAAGTGAAGAAATTCAAACTAAAACGATTCAATCACAACTCACTGCCCTTTAGGATGTAGTAAGTCAGTATTCTATGCTGAGTAAACGCAGCACCAGCGAGCACTATCCCATAATTCTGTCTTACTAGAGAGGGCTTTGAAATCAAAGAATAAATGCCTTTAATTACCAAGACCTTTAGAATTTTATCAGTTACATCTGATATGAGGTCATGCTGCCACCTAATGTTTTATTTATCATGACCTGTGTGTCTGTTTCTTTTCTTTATGTAAGAGACTAAACTACAGCTAACCCAAAAGGCTTTTTTCTTTTGTTTTGTTTTGTTTTGTTTTTGTTGCATGACTCTTTTCTGGAGAGACAGGAACAGAAACATTCTTCTCCAATATTCTTCTCAAAGGAACAATTCCTTCCGACTCTAGCTAGATGAACCAGAGAGTTCACTGGGGTCACTCACAGAGCGTGGGTGACATAAGGTAATTGTGTCACCAAAAAGCCCATCCTGGCATGGGTGGGGATCACAGAGGTTGCATCCCTGGAGCTTCCTGTCCAACTTATAGGCAACTTCAATGGAGTTTTCTCCTCCCTAGCAATTGCTTACTGCTTACATAACCTTGTGGAGAAGCTCTGTGAACCCTGTCATTTTTCTAAGCTTCTAGATATTTCAAGCATCATGAGCTTCCCAAGCTTGAAGTTCTGTTAGCTTCCTGCATCTAATGAGCCTCCCTTCTCTTTTGAGGAGGTCATGTCTCAACCCAAAGGAACTCACTGACACAAAACATGGCATCTGCATTCCTTTCTTTCATCAATGGAAGTGACAGCTGCATGCTAGTGTCCACTGTGGCACTACCAATGGTAGCTAAGAAGTGAAGTCAACTCAAGTACCTATCGAATGATGAGTGGACAAAGAAAATAATGTATTCAGCCTTTTAAAAAGATTTAGATCCTGTCATCTGAAACAACAGAGGCAAACACAAAGGACATTATCCGAAATGAGATAAGCCAGCACAGCATGACACACACCTCATGGCCTCACCTGTATGTAGAATCTGTACAAGTCAGTCAGCGAGGGACATGGCAGAGGTTAACCAGCGCTGTGAGGGAGGGAGGATGGAAAGATGCCAGTCAAAGAACACAGTTGAAGTTAGAAAGTTAAAGTTCTGTTCTACATCACTGTGACAAGAACAACAAAATATGAAATAATTGAAATTTCTCAAGAAAGCAATTAGTTAAGAGTTTTGCTAAAATAATACACATCTGGGGTACTGCATATCTTAATTTTCAGAGTGTAGCCATTATGCATGTATAAGTATTTAAAAATACCATGTTGTAATCTATACACACATATGATTTTATTGGTCCAAGCGAATAACAGAAACAATGAACTTTTTTAGACATGTTTTCTCTTCTCTAGACTAAGGCTTATTTACATATAACCAGGCTCTCCTGAATGTAAGAGTTCAGAAAACTTGAATTTCTGACTTACTGCTGCTGTTGATATTGGATTATTTTTTTCTAGGAACAATTCAGTAACTAGGTCGGAAGAGAAATGATTTACAACAATGACAGTTACAGTCCTCCAGTCAGTCAGTCAATGGGGACTAGCAGGCAGTCTTTGAAAGCTGTGAATCAAGAGCTCTTTTTTATGTTTTCAATCCCAAACAGATTTTAAATAGTTACATGGTCACATTGTCCAAGCACAATACCCATGCTGTGTCATAAACTGAGGCTACAGAATGAAAAGTAGAAAATTAAACAATGATCTGAAGTTTAATTTGGTCTTTTGAAGGAGTTAAAGATTACTATCCAAAATAATACTTAGCCATATGCTTTGATAATCATCTTATTAACTAATCTGGATCTTCAAAATCAGTACTATAATCATTATCTGATCAACATGCATTGACCTCAGTCACTGACTGGAGTGAGGTTTATTCTGGGAACCATTATTTTCATTTGATCCCAAGGCTCTTTTCCTTACTACAAAGTACCCCTCGACCTAAGAGCAATACATCACAATAAAACTAGAGGAAAATAGGCATTAAATTTTTGACAAGACATAAAATACAATGTTTTGGAATGCTGCCTGATCTACTTTTTGTTTTGTTATTTTCTAACTTCAAAGTAGTTTGTAAAATAACAAGTAACTCTCCAGCTTGCAGGGGGAAAAAAAAAATAGAAACATGCGGAGTTAGGTACTCTCGGGGCCCACAAACTGACCTTGGTTAAACTTGTTTACCTATAGTAGTGATCATATACCCACGAAAACACAGCATAACCCCAAAGCATATTTTTTATTTCTGAACGAGTGCCAACTCAGAATGCCATCTATCCTTTCTTTATGACTCTAGAAAATTTCCTAACCATTGTTAGATGCCCGGCTCTTCATTATAACTAATCATGAGCTGCCTTCTACAATGAACAGATGCGATTTCTGCAACAGTATCTACATACTTGTTCACTCTGGCACCTTTTCCAGCCAGCCTGCATAACCATGGCCAGACTGCATGTCCATCAGCTGAAAGATACTCTGAACAGGTTAACATCTTGGACTGGGAGTATAGTGGTCCAAGCTCAGTAGTAAACAGCTTGCTAAGTATGTATGAGAACCTCGGGTTGATTCTCAGCATCATAAAAATACAAACAAGCAGTCCTAAACCCTCACACCATTATTAACTTCAGTGCCAGGGGGCCAAACTAGCCTGACTCTAGTTTTATATCTGGAAGTCAGGATTTTTCCAGTTCAGCTGAAACATATATGTTTGCAAAATAATTTCTGATCTCTTTTTAAAACGAAAAGTAGTTTTAAAAGCCTTTCCCTATAAGAGTTTCTAAAATCAAATAAGAACATCACATCTGAGATATAAAAACCAATATCTTCTAAGGCACTTAGGCAAATACTAAAAAGAGTTAATTTTAGAATAAGTAAAAATAAATGTATGAAATAGTTTCTGAGTAAATACAGTTGTCTATTTTGACAAAAGCAGATAGGCTACAGGGCAAATTTATAGAATGTGAAAATGTCATTTTATGGGAAATGATTTTTTTTTCCCTCTTGCCTGGAGTTATTTCCAAATGTGCAGGTCGTCTCTGTTGCCAGTGGGTCTTTTTACAGCAGGCCCATTATTTTGTTGTTGAAATGGCAGGTTGTTCTTTTGATGGGTATATATTTTGAAGATGCTTTGCTGACACTTTATTTGATAGACTGTCCACTTTCTCCCCAGGAAAGGTAACAAAACTGGATACTGGACTGAGCTTTAAAAAAAAAAATCAGGACACCCTTGTTTCATGAAACACTTGAGTAATGGACAGTGACGTGGTGAAGACTGTTAGTGACCACTCCATCCTCTAGTATCATGGCTGTGTTCAGCCTGGTTGAACTTTATGTTTCTCTAGCTGAAAAATGGGCAAGAATAATGTTGTGAGCCATGTTTCAAGGATATAGCTTTTCTTTCTACTCACTATGTGACCTTAGACACATTTTAAATTCTGTAAATTTCAGTAGCTTTTAAATATATAAAGAGCAGGCACAACAGACATTCCACCTACTGAAAGCTGTCTTGAGATTCAATGTAAAATGGTCTTCAGAGCAGATAACACAGTTCTAGATGCATCTTAATCACTTTGCTATTAGGCATTGTTCCAGTTTGATCTCAAATACGCCACAAAGGCTCCTTGCCAAGCCCTTCCATGGCTTGAGTCCCAGAACCTTCACTAGGGATAGGAGAATAAAGAAAGGATAAACACAGGGACACTTGGACACAGGAAAGCTGGGATTGGGTAGGCTGAGGTCTTGGATGGAGAAGTCACAGCACCTTGCATGCTCGGTATGTTTCTTCTATACAGTTGAATCAGGAAACAGGGTTACTACATTCAGATGAACAAGGAGGTAGTTTAAACTAATCTTGATAGTACCAGTCTTTGTAGTGAAGCAATCTTCGGACCATAAATATCCAGGGGGAGAAAGCTATAGTAGACATTTTCTGCACACACTATTGGCATCCACACATGGACCAGAGGAAGGCTTTGCTAGCCCTCTGAGGCTTACCCCAAGAAGGCCTTGCTACATCCATGTGGCTGAGGCACTGGGGTTCTTGATATGGAGCTGCCCTGGAGTTTCATGTGTTGAATTGGTCCCCAGCTAGTGGGAGCTAGTCGTAACTTAGAGGCAAAGCATAGCAGACACAGGTTGAATTATAGGGGTGGGAGTAGCCTTGAAATGGATATTGGAACCCTGGTTCCTATGTCCGCTCTTTCTCTTCCCTTCCCTCATTTTCTTCTACCCTACCTCCCTCCTTCCTTCTCAACATTCATGAGGTGGACAGTCTCCTCAGCTACACGGCCCTCGCCATGATGTTCTACTTCACAGTGGACTCAAAACCAGTGAAGCCAATTGACCCGGACTGAAATTGTGAGTGTCCTTTGCAACAGGCATTCAAAATCTTTTCTTTATAAGTAACTTACTGTTCAAATTGCAAGTCATTTGAAGTATATTTGATTTTTAAGGCTATATTTTACATTGAGGCAAAGAAAAGTTATATGATTGCATAAGCTTCTCTTGCTGATAAATTTGTAAGATATAAACATTGGTCTTAAGCATGCTAGTGTTTTTGCTGAATGAAAAGCAAACAATGGGAACAGGGGAAAACCTGCAATACACTTGATCAGAGATGAATGGTACTTGAGTCTTATGGAAAAATAGGGATCTATTAGTCCATTTTCTGTTCAGGATATGTGACCCATAAAAATTTACTTCAAGGAGGCCAAGCACATACAGGAAGGAAGGAGTTGAGTGGTGGATGACAGAGACAACGCTTAGCGGCTCATTCCCGAATGGAGATGAGGTCAGGACAGTCGCTAGAAAGAAGCTGATGAAATGAAACGCTGGCTGATTTAAAGTTTTTGAGCTGGAAATGCTGTGACCACAGAACGCAATTGATCCTAAAGTCAACAACAAATGGATTTTAAATTTTAGGAAATTGACAAGATCTGTGAGGGAAGGCAAAACCTAGACGACATTGGAAATAGAGATGAAAGTTAAAGACAAAAGTACAAGCACCTGCAAATGAGTAATATCGTGGAACGGCTCTTTTGCTTGTTTGTCCACATAGGGATGAATACGTGTATCTTATTTACTGTCGCATTATGAATGAAATGCACAGTATAGAGCTGGAAAGAAATACTGGTCTCCTTCAATAGGCAGTGCTTGAAACTGTTTCAGAGAGACATGCTAAATCAAGAGAAGATGGATTTTAGAGATATAGTGAAGCTGATGACTTGAAAATTGATGGATTCTCCAAATACAACATGACCCTGGGTTTTCCAACAAGTGACCATTATCTACCTGAAAACTTGAGTTACAGAAAATGTAGAGCAGTGGTTCTCAGCCTGTAGGTCATGACTCTTTTGACGAATCTCAATCTCCAAAAATATTTACATTATGATTCAGACTAATAACAGTAGCAAAAATTACAGTTATGAAGTAGTGATGAAAATAATTTTCTGATTGGGAGACACCACAACATGAGGAATCGCATTAAAGCATTAGGAAGGTTGAGAACAACTGATTTAGAGGGTTTCAGTAGCCCCAGTCCAGCTAGCCGTCACTCCCTAAGAGGGTCTTAATAGTCAATGATGTTAGCATTCCTACACTAAGCCTCTTTGCTTTTCAACATTCACGTGGTAAATGGTAAGGGAAGAAAACATCATTACTTCTCTACTTTTGATCACAGGCTATATAGCAGTCCTTCATTGTTAATATTATCTTCCAAGGCCAAACACTTTCTGAGGTGCCAGAAATTTAAAAAAAAAATAACAAATATTCTAATAAATAACCAAAGAGATAGAAGAAAATCTTGGTACTTGATCTCTGTCCTTAAAAAAAAAATATGTTCAGTAGAGTCAAATTACCACAAATGTTTTACTGGAGCAAATATAAAGCCAATAATATCAGAAAATATAATGAGTTGTACCACTGAGGTATGGACAAAGGTTTGTGGTAAGTCAGAAGAATAAAATCTAAGTCAGCTTTAGAGAGCTTGTGCTGACTAGTGTTATGACAACTTGATACAGGCTAGAGTCACGTTGGAGGAGTAACCTTAACTGAGAAAACGTGCCCACCAGATTTGTCTGGGGAAAATTTGTATATTTTCTTGGTTGGTGGTAGACATAGAAGAGCTCAGCTTACTGTGAGCAGTGCCACTCCTGGGCTGGTGGTCCTGGGTGGTGTAAGAAAACAGGCTGAGAAAGCCACGAGGAGCAAGCCAGTAAGCAGCACCCCTCCATGGCCTCTGTATCAGCTCCTGCCTCCAGTTTTGTCTTGAGTTCCTGCCCAAACTTCCCTGGATGATGAACCACAAGCTATAAGATAAAACAAACCCTTTTCTCCCAAAGTTGCTTTTCATCATTTTGTTTTAATCACAGCAATAGAAACACTAAGACAGGGTTGGAGAAGGCTCCTCATCAGGGGTGATGTTTAAATTAAAATTGAAATGCTGTCCAATGAGTCCTAGATGAATTGGTTGGAAGAAACAATCCCTCTGGAAGAAGCCATTGTGCTCATTGCAAAGACAGGAGCATTGAGGAAGATTTATCATTTAATGTCTTAATGAAACCCATCTACAGCAGAGACTTTCACCAAATAGTTGGAATTAAATTTGGACACAGAAAGATTTAAGATCCGGGAGAGTTCAGGCTGTGGTGATCAGGAATTCAGCAAGTGCTGAAAATGCTAGTAGATTTTACGTGTTGAGGGTTGGAATCAGGTGGAGAATGACAGAATGACATGGCAAGATAGAAAAGAAGCTCTTGAGAAACTGAGAGAACTGTAGGAATGGTGTGGTGTTTTGGTAAGTGAAGAAGAGCACTTCAAGGGGGAAGTGGTAGCCAAATTAGGCAAGTGCTTGGAATTTGAAGCACAAAAGCACTAAGAGTGA
This sequence comes from Peromyscus melanophrys, assembly GCA_902168415.1. NCBI lineage: Eukaryota > Metazoa > Chordata > Mammalia > Rodentia > Cricetidae > Peromyscus > Peromyscus melanophrys. The sequence continues at coordinate 25,789 of CABHPR010139959.1, read as the reverse complement.
CATAAGACTATTTCCACTACTTTGTGAAAACCATCACAAAATCATATGAATGGATACTGGAAATCCAAATGGTCCCTGCTGCAACCATCAACCTGACATGACCTAGAATTTCCCAGGAAGAGAATATCATGTGGAATGGCCTAGGACACAGTGGTCTGTGGATGTGTTTGGGGAGGTTTTTTTTAATTGTTAATCAGTATAGAAGGGCCCAGTTCACTGCAGGTGGAACCATTCCCTATCTAGGCAGTCCTAAATTTTATAAGAAAGCTAGATGAGTGTAGTCCAGCCTGCTGGGCAACAGGAAGCATCTTCACGGTTCTTGTCACAGTTCTTCAAATGCAAAGTGAGTCCTTTTGTCAAACAGGGTGCTGGGTAGAATAGTGAGCAAGCTTGCTTTCAAGCTGCTGCCTTCAATTCATGCTTTGGCTTCTGGAAATGATGGACTCGAATCTGGAATTGTAATCCAAATGAACCCTTCCCTCCCTTAAGTTGATTTTGGTCAGAGTATTATATCAGAGCAACTAAGGGAAACTAGAACACAAACTATCATGATCAGTCAAGGAAAAAAGCAAGAAAAAAAACAAAGATGTCAGCAGGGAAGGCTCTTGTTGCATGAATCCTAAATAGTCTTATAATAAAAACCTGGAACCAGATATCAGGGTGAAAGCTGAAAGATCGGAGGAGCAGAGCAAGCCACGACTACCACCTCTTCCCTCATCAACTCCTCAGCCTGAAGAAGAGACCAAGTTCCTGTCTCCTCCCGCCTTATATTCCTTCCCCTGCCCAGTCATATGACTTCCTATCTCAATCTTCCTAGTGCTGGGATTAAAGGTGTGTGATCCCAAGTGGTGGAATTAAAGGTGTGTGCCACCACTGCCTGGCTCTGTTTCTCTTTTAGACTAGATTAATCTCATGTGTGTGGCCTTGAACTCACAGACATCCAGATGGATCTCTACCTCTACCTCCCCGCTCCCCGAGTACTAGGATTAAAGGTGTGTGCCACCACTGCCTGACTTCTGTGGCTAACTCTGTGGCTGGCTCTGTCCTCTGATCGTCAGCAAGCTTTATCTCTTAGATTACAAATATATCACCACAGGCTCTTATAATAATTGACAAAGATTCTTGATAAAGTCTAGTGTGACTTGTAATATCTGAAGTCATGATTTTAGGATGACTGTTCTTTTGATGGGGAAAAAAAATCTCAGGCTCTAAAAAGAACAGACTGTATATTCTTGCCTACACTGTGAGATCAAGTCCTGTTTCACCAGTTCCAAGAGAGGGAACAAAGAAACGACAGTGGATGTCCCACAGCTACAAAAACAGAAGGTGAGAAAGTAAGAAGGGAAAAGGGAAATTACACAGTTACATTATAACCTCAAAATATAAAAGTATTTTAAAGCAATAAAAATGTGTGCATATAGCATAAGTTCTAAGAATAAAGGAACCTCAAAGAACAGTAAAAAGATTTACTGCATATAAAATTACTACACTAATAAATCAGTTCATTTCAAGGGTATTGATTCATACCAACAACCTGCCTTGACTCTAGAGGAATAGACCTCCATCCTCAGCTGCAAAACAAGTTCAAGGTCAGCCACAGCTACATGATACCCTGTCTCCAAAGCCTAACAGGAAAGGACAAAACAGAAAGAAGAGTCTGATGCCTATAATCTTACCCACTAGGAGGCAGAGGCAGGAGGATTGCAAGTTCAAGGCCAAGTATGGGCTACATGATATATTTAGGCCACCATGGACTGAATAGTCAAACTCATATCTCAATAAAAAAGAGAAATGAAAAGAGGGGAGATGGAGAATAATTAGGAGGCTAGCCTCGAGAAGTCAGGAACATGTCATTATCACCTTCTTCTCTACAAGGATGTTAATTCTTTCTACACGCCGTCATGTTACACCAGACAGCCTTCTCAGCTGCTTTCAATGTCCACTTCCTTTAAAGTGGTTTTCATTTTTTCATTGTTGGACCAGCTCTTGCAATGTAGTCTAGGAATGTCTGGTATTCACTATGTAGGATTTCTGTGCTGTTAAGATTCAAGAATATCATGCACAAAAATACCTACACAAAACATGTTTTTAAAAAATTTTGTAGAATCAGATGGCCACATCATAAGACCACTTTGGAAGGTCTCGTCAACCTTGTGATTAGCTCTGACTATTGATCTTTGTATTAATAATAGTCAGTGTTTGATATCAAAATACTGAAAGGAAATACTCTGTATTTGTTTATAAAGTCACTCAATTTGTAGTTAAGTAGCAATTAATTAAATCCATTATTAGAAGGCATTGATGTATTTCCTCTTCAAATAGATTCCAAGTTGCAAAGTGTTTTCTTTCTACAACCCACGTGGGTTGTGTCCCAGAACATTGGCTAAGGCCTGTGAGGGAATGAAGAAAGCACAGACACACAGACACAGCAAAACTGGGATAGGGGAGGTTCTCTAAAATAATACCAGTGCAACCTGGAACCTTGGGAGTTTACAGTGGCTAGTCTCTGTAGTATGTGTCTTCTACAGACATGAGCAATCTCATACTGTAAACGTCTGGTTGGGGGAAGCTGCAGTTGTTAGGATTTGCACACACTGATCAAATATCAAACAATCTTAGAAAATACATACTCTGAGAAAATCTTTGCCATCCCTCTTGAGCCTGAGCTATGTGGGTAATGGCTTTATCAATTGCTTCATGGCTCCAAGGTCTTGGAAATCTTTGACAGGGCCATGCCCATGTCAAAATATACATTCACTTAGACTTCAGTCATTCAGAGCTTCCTGCCTACATTTTCTGTGAGTTTACAAAATGGGACGGCAGATTACTTAGTTTGTCAAAGCTGAATTCACATAAGTTGGTGCAGCAAATGTCTGAAGGACTACATGTCCACAATGAGAGAAATACCAGAGAAATGCCCTAGCTTTTATGAAAGATGATTTGGGAGACTGTGTTTAGAAATAAATCAGTCTTAACTGCCCCTTGTAAAATCTCAATCTAACTTACAATGTCTTGTGAAAAATTTAGAGCCAAGAGGTGTGATAATTTGAACAGCCCAATTCTAGCTCGCATAATAAATATTTCATTCATAAATCCTGTAGTGTCTTGGCTTGTAACTACTTAGGTAGAATAGGGGTTCTTTTCTATGTCTGAAGTAACAGATATTGAAAGGAAGGAAATACTGATTCTAAGGGAGTTGGAATCAATGAATGGTCAATGACAGAATTATATAACCCCCATCTGTACAGGTTGTGAATCTCAAAAGTGCTCTAGTCTGAAAAGAGTAAGGCGGCTTGTTTCTGGCTATGTTGATTTCCTTCACTTGTGAAGCACAGGTTCGATTCTCACTGCATTTGCTCCCTTAGCTGTGCATCCCAACTAAGTGGTTCGTCCTATGTATCTAAAACTACTAAGGATGTTAATTTACAAAAGCTCCTAGCATAAGCAACAGGAATTATGCCTGTAGTAAATCATTATTATCAAATCTGCAGACATTGAATGTCACTAAAGACCTTCAAATGGCTCATTTCATCACATTGAAGCAAGAGAGACTATTTCCTAGGAAATTCACCCATGAAGAAAAAATTTTACTGGCAAATAAGAGTTTTGCTTATTTAAATGGACTTGGAAACCTAACCTATGACATTTGAGAAAGATGAAGCTTCATATGAAAATTGCCACACTGTGTTTGTGTGTGTGTGTGTGTGTGTGTGTGTGTGTGTGTTGGGGTTCCACAGGAAGTAGCAGGTGAAAGAGTATGGATAAAAATTATTCTCAAAGTCAAATAGAAGCCAGGGATGGTGGCTAAGAATGTGAGCAAAGAATGCTCACGTATGCCATGGGCATTGTCTTTGCAAGAGCTCTGAGTAGCTGTACCTCTTTCTTCATGTTACAAAACACTTCAAGCACATTATAACAACCATTGTCCTCTCCTTTTTTCCCAAAGCCCTCCATCAGGATACCAAAGAAAAGATGAAAGCATTCTGAGAAGCTATTTTGAGATTTCTGTCAGTCTTTTGTTGTAGGAAGGCGATTAAAGTTTCTTCAAGTTCCCTGAAACAACATGAGTTCTTGGTTGTGAATGACCTTGCCTCCTAGTTTTAAATACCCAACATGCTTTTAAAGCATTGGCACTACCGACCTTTAGGATGAGATAACTCTGTAGTGGACAGATATCCTGTGCCCTGGAGGGTGCTCAGCCAGCCCCCTGGTTTTCTACCTTGTTGATGCCAGTAACCCTTCCCACCTCCAATTGTAAATATTGACAGGTCTGCAAATGTTGCCAGATGCCCCACAGGGAGCAAAGCTGTTCTGACTTGAGAACTGTACTTCTAGGTGGATAAGAAGCATGGAGTTAATAAGGCAAAGGAATGCAACAGCTGTTTATGTTCCAGCAAATTCCCATATAAGAAAAAGATCTACATTGTGTAAGAAGAATTCAAAATCATTGTTTAACACGTCTCCTTTCCACCTGAACAGAACGTTGCTGATGTTTTAACATTAAAATGCAAGTACATCCTGATACTCATGGTAGCTATGAGGCCGATGACCTTGTTCAGCATATTTTGAAAGAATTTTATCTGTTCTTTTTGTGATGGCATCCCTCTGCCCTGGGCAGTTCACAATGACACAAGTTCTTTCCCAAAGGCAAGATTGGATTCTCTCCTTCTCTTCAATTATTCTTGTAAGTATGAAGGACAGCAAATTCATGACATCATATCAGACTATGGTAGCATTGTACAGGAGTCACGCTGAATATTGTGAGTCACATGTTTTATTTCTTGCATTTTATGAAACCAGAAGTGGTATTGGCTCAGTTTCTTTCAAGCTAATCATAAAAGGCAGATGTCCTCTAGTCGATGTACGTTGGGAAACAGCTGGAAGCTTATAAAAACTATTTCAATTGAAACAGAAACTCAGTGAAGACAATTGAGTATGAGATTCATAGAGTTAGATGTTTGATAGAAATTTTGAAGGGATTAACTTAGGAGAAATAAATGCTAATTGGGCAGATTACAGATAAACGAGGCTTTTTTGTTGACCTTTGAAAAATATCTGAACTCAGAGGAAAAACAGAATGTCAGCATGACCCTAACAGAAATTTGACAATACAGACAGATTTTTCAGGACAGAGGATTCCAGACTCCGGAAGTCAACTGAGTTGGAAGAAAGTCAAATTCAACAAGGAGTTGGTCTAATTGAGAATGCAATGGGAATGCACCAGGGTTTTGAAGCTTTCTCCTCGAGAACGGATTTCCTTACATGTATGCTCCAAACACACTCACAGCAAAAGTTGTCAGGTTAAAAAGTCAAGCTACCGACCTCAGCACTTATTTACCTTGTCCCTTTTACAGTGAATTTACAACCCTTTACCCTTGCTGTTAGTTACACTTGAGGAAAATTTGCCCATGGAGTACACATCCTCTATGTCTCTATAAATTTTATGTGACCTTAAATGCAAAGTCCTCATAGTTTGTAGGCAGTTTTTAGGTTAATTAGAGGCCTAAATTGTAAATTTTTATTTTATTGCTGTTTAGAACTAAGACTGGAACATTCTGGGTGTTTGATATAGAACCAGAGAGACACAACTGTTTCAGGTTTGGAGTTGAAATATTATAAACCTCAAAGAGAAAATTACTTAGCTTTGCCAGTCAGGACAGATATCAAGCTTGCTTCCTGATTCAGGAGAGCCAAGTTGAGTTGGTGGACTATGTTATTGTACTTACTTATATGTATGGCAATTGTCATACATATCTGCCAGTAATGTTCTCAATAGATTCTCAACCTACTTTCTCCTCAAAACCATCCTATGATGTTTGCATTATTATAATCCCTTCTATAGACAAGGGAGCCGGGAAGGCAAAGCCATTCTGCTCAGGACCTGAAACTAACTAATAGGAAGCCAGATTCCAAATCCCATATTGGCTTTGTAGTGGAGACCCATGAGGAAGGCTTCTACTCTCAGAATTGGAAGCAGACAGTCAACTTAGGTATTTCAAATCTGGTGACAGTGAGGATCCAGAGAATGAATGAAAGAATTCTGAGGTAAAAGAGGGGAAAAACATAGGAAATCAATTTTATTGTGAGATCCAGGTCTCTGTGTCTAAAGCCTGAAAGTAAAAGAGGAACTAAGGATCAGAAAGAACTGAGAACACCATTAGCGAAGTAACAGAGTCAAGGCGAGGGCCAAGGGAGGTTGGGCAGCATCTACATATTTTGTCATCATTGCTCGTGACTGGGACATGGGTGGAGTGGGCTAGCCAAAGTAATGGAGGCCATAGAAAACATTCCCCTGTGAATTCATCTCTTTCTTTCCAGTAATGTTAGAAACTAGCTCTGTGCAGAGAGTGGGAACAAATAATGGGTGGCCCAGACTGAAGGCTTTATAAGTGGGGAACAGACTAGATTTTATCAATCTCTTTGGGAAAATATAGATAAAATATTAGAAACTTAGAAAAAAAAAAAGTTTTTCCCCATGTTGCCAAAGCTCTGGAACAACGGCCCTACGAGAAAGAGGAGGAATGCACTTAGGGCAAGCCATACAATTGGCTGCCCTGAAGAGCTGTCCACTCCTCCTCCAGCTAAGACTCACTGCTGCTCTCCAAGGAAGCCCGAGAAAGGTGTGGCTCACATGGGATCTACCCCGTATCTGCAGATAACCAGCCCTTCAAGATAAAACCACAGTAAGTAACCGTCCCCCCGTATCCCTCACATTTTCTCAGCACATTCTTCCACAAGTGTGTGGCCTCCCATAGAGCACATTAATAAAGCCTATAGCTGCACTATGGAGGGGTCTGGTCACTGGAAAGAGACTCACCTCTGCAAGTTCACGCCAGTGAATTAAAGGCTGAGAAATCAACACTCACCTTTGAGATGAGAAAAGACCCAAGCAGAGGAGGCTAGAGAAATCATCACTTGCACGACAGTAATGAAACTAAAATAAGACCAACAAGGCACAAGTAACACTAGAGACCTATAGGAAAAATCATAAGGAAACTGAGTACTGTAGTAGCCTTCTGAAATATAACATACCCACATATACAAGGAGTTAAATGGAGTTACCCTAAAACCAGGCAACAATGCCTCTGCTAGACACCACCGTTCACAGATAAAAAGCCCAGTTCCAAGAACAGGTTATAGCTTTTGCAGTTGCTGGTCAGTGGGGTGTCATAGACATGACAGGCTATTGCCGTTGCTTCTAGTTACCTTCCAGAACTCGATGGTAAGACCCTATCTATTGCTGAATACACTATACACTCACCAGGACTTACCTGGATGTCTCATCCCTACTGGCTAAGCTTCCATTGCCCTGAAAGGAGCAGTACAGGCCTCCACGGGGATGGGGGGGAGAGTGCACATGGGGAGGTAGGGGTGGGGGGTGAGGGAGGGTAGTCATTAATCTTACCCAGCTGTGAACTTCTCAATCAAAATCCATTGTGTAAAATACTCAATGAACTAACGTTTTTAAAAGACAGAGTGAATGAGAAGAAACAGTGCCATCAGGGAAAATGTATGGAGTGATGAGGCCTGATAGTCTGCAAATTAAGAAGGCAATGGAGGCAGCTGCATAAACCAATGCACTGGAAGGAAACAGAGTCACAACCTAGGGAACATCTATGGTGCACAGGAAAGGACTGGGGGCATAGGAATAATAAGGAAAAAGTAAAAGGATAGAGGAAACGATGATTCATTACTTGATCATCCACTTAACAAATATCTCTTGCACATCCACTACTTGCAGGGAACTTGAAAGAACAAAAGATGGACATCCTAGACTTTTTTTTGTTTGGTTGTTTTGTTTTTCGTTTTTTGTTTTTTGTTTTTTGTTTTTTTGAGACAGGGTTTCTCTGTGTAGTTTTGGTGCCTGTCCTGGATCTCACTCTGTAGACCAGGCTGGCCTCGAACTCACAGAGATCTGCCTGGCTCTGCCTCCCGAGTGCTGGGATTAAAGGCATGTGCCACCACCGCCCGGTCATCCTAGACTTTTTACGTTGTTTTCTGAAATCAGTGATGGGTAGATGTGAGCTGATATACACACATACAAATTTAAAATTTATCTCTGACTCTACTTCCCTGATTCCTAGTCCCTGCCTTTACCACTGCATGAGCTTTGTCTCTGATTGTGGCCTGATGGAGTTTCTCTAATCCTGTGTGCCTCCTGGACCATGACTCAATGAAAAGGGAGGAAAAAAATAACACTTTATTTTTGAAAATTCAAGATTCTCCTCTATGATGGCTGTTTTTAGTGTCCACTTGCTGTACATCAAAATTGCCTGAGTTGGGAGCCTCAGCCGAGGAACTGCCCTGATTTCCTTTGCTTACGTGTGAAGACCCTCCCCAAGTGTGGGCTGCACTCCCTATTAAGAGTCCAGATGGAAAGGGCACAGCCGCCTGGAGGATCAGTCACCTTCTACTTGTTCCGCCTTCCATCTAGCCAGCAGTTTAATCTTTCCTGTGGCTGTGGCTACAGATTCCTTTTCTGATGTCAGAACCAGGGTCCTCACATTTCTATCACTGACTCAGGACCAGGAATTCTCCAGGTCTTCCATACCAGATCGGGACTGCAGAGGCACCCAGTCACAAGGACCGAACATCTACCAGGCGATCGGCTTCCCAGTTGTGAGACACCTGTTATCACTATTTCAACACGTACGTGTGGTTTTGGTTTTCAATTGATTAGTCCTGTTCCTCTTAGAACCCTGACTATTACATGCCCTAAGGCTTCCCTCGCATGGTGTGTTTTCCTTCCTACAGGTAGCCTCAGAGAGTCCTGATTGGTCACTGTCACCTGAAAGTCTGGCCAGAGGGAAGCTAGGGGATTCAAACAGCGATGCCACTTCCGGGCCTAGATCACCACAGCAAGGATGTCTGTGGAGGCATCATCTTTGCTCCCTGCACGCCCCACCTCCTGAGAGCACAGGGGTAGGGGAGGAGGGCTGGGGAACTCAAATGTCTGCTGATGCTTGCAAGCCTCTGGCTGCACTGTGAATATCAACGCCTTGGCACACAACCTTGGAGTCTCCTGTCTTCTACTAATACCCAAGCTAATTTTTTTTTGGCTTCCAAAAAAAGGCAAACACAGTTCCTAGAGTGGCACAGACATAAACCTGCTACTTACAGATGCTGAAAAATGCAGCGTTTGATTGAGACACAAAGGATGACGGTGGCCCCCTCCTTGCCCATAAGACCTGAATGGACGCCTGACACTAGAGAGCAACAAGCCCTGTGTCTGCGACAGTTTCCTTAAACTATTCATACCTCCCCATGATAAAGCTTAATTTGCAAATTAGGAATGGTAAGGGATGTAACGCAGCTACTAATAAAACCGAACAGTTATAATGATATACTAAATAATTACGGGAACACCATCTCTCCTTATCGTATCCTGCTGAATGAGTACGCCCTCTTTTGATGATGTGAGATGATGGGGGGCCTATGAAATGAGGCAAGATGAGGCACTACATAGAACCACAGTGATGTCCTGTCAAGCTGTTAAGTAAAGGACTATGGTAAATATTTCCTGAAAACACAGACCATACCATTTCATTTCTTGGCCCACTCAAGGGCATGTGACTTACTCTACTGTAGCCCAGACACTTCCATGCACGATAGTCAACCCGACAGCTGGTATAGCTTCTAAGTAACCAGTGGGGAGATAGATTCCAGGGGTGTACAGAGCCATGGATAATTTCAAAATAGTTGTTTTTTTTTAATGGACTACCACATTTAAAATTTTCAGATTGCTACCTTAAATAACGTTCAGAGAGACTACCCAGAGATGATTAAGTTTAGTTCCTCACAGCAGAGCAGTGCAGTGGTGTGGGGGTATTGTATTCCCCAAAATATTGTGTATGCTAATAAACTTATCTGGGGTCAGAGAACAAGACAGCCACAATATTAAACATAGAGGTTAGGCAGTGGTAGCATACGCCTTTAATCTTAGCATTCCAGAGACAGAAATCCCTCTGGATCTCTGTGAGTTCAAGGCCACATTGGAAACGGCCAGGCACGGTAATACACACCTTTAATCCCAGAAAGCCACACCTTTAATCCCAGGGAGTGGTGGTAGAAAGCAGAAAGGTATATAAAGCGTGAGGACCAGAAACTAGAGGCATTTGCCCTGGAGAGGCCTTTGGCCTGGAGAAGCCTTTGGCCTGGAGAAGCATGTGGCTGGTTAAGCTTTCAGGCTTCTAGCAGCAGTTCAGCTGAGACCCATTCTGGATGATGGCTCGGGGCATCCAGTCTGAGGAAACAAGACCAGCTGAGGATCCGGCTAGGTGAGATAGCTGTGGCTTATTCTGTCTCTCTGACCTTCCAGTGTTCACCCCAATAACTGGCTCAGGTTTGATTTTATTAATAAGAACTTTTAAGATTCATGCTACACAGTGGAAATAACCGTACTGTGGTAAAGCTAAGTACATAGTCAGCGGTCGTCAGGCAGAGAGAGAGGGTTTTCGAGATATGAGACAGAGGATAACATAAGACACTTTGAAACAACTATCCTTGTCTGCGAAGACCAATAGCAGAGTGGCATTGGTCAAAGACTAGAGAGCTGCTGTTGGGCGAACATCCTTGCTGGAGCATCTGCTGTGTGAGGCTGAAGTGGACATTATACAAAGTTGTGGGTCTGTCATGGTTTCTGTGACTATCTCTTGTAATGAGGCACACAAAGGAAACTCGCTTCTTCAGAAACATCCCAGCTTTTGAAAAGTGTTTGTTTACTCGTTGACTTAGGGCATGGCCAGAGCGCGCCTTCGTATTGATGGGAATAACACTCGCAGAACTGCAGTTAAAGAGCACAACTGAAAACAGAGACAGTAATAGCAAGCCGGAGGGGTACGGCTGCAGATAACCCCCCAAAACACACATCAAGCCTTTTCTTTTCTTGAATCCCTTGAGGGGTATAGCTTCTTCTTGGAAGCTTGTGCTGCTTAAATGCCAATTAAATGATTCATACAAGTGAGTCATTATCTTCTAGCGATAAGATCACGGGTTCAGATATAATTATGAGTTATTCAAAATAAAAATAAGCATACCTGTGAAATGACTTCTTGAAGCCATTATGACTGCAGTTAGAACTATTTCAGGTTTAATTTTAATTGCAATGAAATTGCTAATTATATTTAATCACATCATTTTCTTTGATTTAAGAAAATATTATTTTAAGTATTTTATAAATTGGCCTGTAAGTGGTGCACATTATTTTTATATCATATATCTGTTTTATAAAAAATTAGTTCTAGTAAAACGTCTCTATTAAAATTAAAAGCAGTAATGAATTTTCTCAGCAAATTCAAAGATAGATACAACGCTTTATATTTTACCCTTTATATTTGACCTTTTTTTTTTGACCCTAGTTAGGGATATGTAAGTACAGTGAGATTCAAAAATGTCAACTTACCGCTTATTTCCAAGAGTAAATGTTATATCCTAATACTACAATGAATTTTCTCACTGTCGATGGAATTTCTTCACCCTATTGAAAAACAAAGACAAAGAAAGCACAGTACAAATTGAAGCAGCTCTTCTGTGTACGACGAGGAAGTGATATTTGACGGTGTCCATTAAGACTGTCCTTGGTGTCCAAGTTGTCAACTTCAACATGCGTCTCCCAGTAACCATGAATCTGGTCACAGTGTATGCGTGTGTGCTTGTATATATGTAGGTAGAGGGAAGCCCCCAGTCTGGGAAATGCTCATGACAGTCAAGCGATGGATTTCCTTCAATAACTTCACTCTTAAACCAAAGGTGAGTTTCGTCTCCATACTTGGGCGCTACCACCATGGCCACTATCATGCTTAAATATAGGGTGTTGTGCATAAGATCCACATATATTTTTACATATTTTAATTAAAATCTTATTATATTACTTTCCCCCTTCCCTTTCCTCCTTCCAGCCTTTCCCAAGCTTCTTCCCTCCAACTCTTTCTATACATCCTCTCACTTTGAAATTCATAACTTCTTCTGGATTATTGTCATTACATATGTATGTATATGTATGAAAAACACATAAAGACAAACTATGTGGTCCATTTTTTGTTATTTATGTGTTTCAAGGCTGATCCCTTTCACTGGACAACCAATTATGGACTCATCCCTGGGGGAAGCTAATTCTCCCTCTCCCAGCAGTCATCAGTTGCCCATATTTCCTTGTCCAGAAGTGTGACCCTATGAGATTTTTCTCCTTCCTTATTAACATGTCTATTAATATTGCCATTGCTTAGGTCTTGTTTACGCAGATCTGTTTCTGTGAAAGACTATGTCACAGTAGACTCTCTGGGATTCTGACTCTTAGAATTTTCCGGCCCCTTCTTCCAGATTTCCTGCACCACAGACGTAGGAGCTGCTATGGAGATGCAACCATTGGAGCTGGGCTCCTCAGGATCTGTTGATCTCTCCATTGTGCCCAGTTAAGGGGTTGTGTGTGTGTGTGTGTGTGTGTGTGTGTGTGTGTGTGTGTGTGAGAGATATCCCTATTTGCTGTAAAGAGATGCTTCTTTGAAGATGGGTGGTAGCTACACTCAAATGTGTGTATAAGGCAAAGATTGAAATTGTAATTAGGAATTATGCTGGTCTACTGAAATGGCAGTAGTTGAATTCTCTCCCTTAGAGCAATGATTTCACCAGCCCCAGGAAGTTGGCTTAGGTTCCTAGTACCAGGCATGATTTCCCTCCTCCTGGGTGGGTCTTGAGTCTAGTGAACAAGCTGTCAGTTACCGAGACCACGTGAGTGCCAGCTACTGTGCCTTTACAGCTCTCTTGTCCTGCTGGTCATTGTGACTCATAGGTGTTTCGTCTGGGTAGGACTGTTAATTGCTTCCCTCCTTTCGGCAGCGTGCAGGGTGTTCTGGTACTGTGAGAGCTAGATTGCATGAAGGAGGCTTTCAGGTTAGATCCAGATCAAATGTGCAGCGTCTCCAGCAACAGGGGCTTACCTTTGACCTCTGAGGGACAACAAGGGCAAGAGTCACAGTCTTAGTGTTTTGAGGAATCACTTGGACTACCCTAACCAACCACTCTTAAGGAAACTGGGATAGCCTGGTACTGAGGCTTTTGTAAGACTATGTTCCTGTGGGAAGTTTTGCCAACGCTAGAGGGGCTTTAAGATTATATACAGATATAATCTTAAATTATATATCTATAATTATATATAATTAAGTCATTATATATAAACTTAAATTATATATACAATATACATATATACATATAGATGTGCATATATATAATATGATTTAAGGTAAATATAAAATAATAAGCTTCCTTGAGGCTTTATCAAACTGTTTTTGTACTTTCTCCATTCTTCTCCTTCTGTATTAGCCTCCCACCCTCCTCCACAATTAGACCTTCCTCCTGCTTTTATCCATTTCCAGATTCAAAACACCTGTATTCCACTCCTCCCCCCTCTCAAGTCACCACTTATTTATATTTTCCTGATTTTGGTGTCTACATCTGAAGATGTGGAGTAAGGAATTGCAGATGAGACGGAAAATGTGGCATTTGTCTTTCTGAGTCTGGGTTACTTCACTCAATGTAGTATTTTTTATGTCCATCCAGTTATCTGCAATTTTTGTTCCATTTTTTTTCTTTAGAAATGAATAGTATCCCACAGTGTGTATGTACCACGTTTTCATTATCCAATCGTTTGTTGAAGGACATTTAGGTTGTTTCCATTTCCCAGGTATTATGAGTAGAGGAGCCAAGAACAGGGTTGAGCAAGTGCTGTGGAGTAAGATATCCAGTTCCTTGGGCGTATACCAGGGAATGGAATAGCTGGGTCACATGGTAGATTTTTTTTTATTTGAATTCTCCATACTGACTTCCAAAGTAGCTGGACCAATTTGCATTCCTAACAACAGTGAATGAGTGTTTCTCTTCCCTGCAACCTCACCAGCACCTGCTGTTTTCAGGGTTTGTTGTTGTTATTTTAGCCATTTTTACTGGGCTAAGATGAAATCTCAAAGTTGTTTTAATTGGCATTTTCCAAAATCTTAAGGATGATGAATACTTTTTGAATTATTTCTTAGCTATTTTTATGTCTCCTATTGAAAACTTTCTGTTTAGATCCCTAGCCCACTTTTGAACTGGGTCATTTGTTTCCTATACCTTTTTCTTAGTTATTTTTATATTCTGGATATTAATATTTTGTAAGGTGTATCGCTGATAGATTCTCTCCCATTCTGTGGGTTCTTCTTCATTCAACTAATCATTTCCTTAGCTGTATAGAAGCCTTTTAGTTTTGTGAGGTCCTACTTGTTAAATATTGGCCTTAATTCCCGGGCAAATGGAGTCCTATTCAGAAAGAGCTTTCCTGCACCTATGTCTGGTGGGGGATTACTGACATTTTCTTCTAGCAGTTTTAGTGTTTTGGGCTTCACATACAGGTCTTTGATCAACTTGGAGCCCATTTTTATGCAGGATGATGGATATGAATATAATTTCATTCTTCTTCATGTGGACATCATTTGCCCAGCATCACTTATCGAAGATGCTTTTCAATAAAAGATCCTTTTCCCCAGGGTGGGATTTGTCTCTTTGTTGAACATCAGCTGGTTATTGTTATGTTTGAGTATTCACATTTGGGTCTTCTGTTTTGTTCCATTGTGTTAGTGCCATATAATTTTAATATAACCCTATAATATATAAGTACACTTATATCTTAACTTCTAAATTAATTTTAAATGACTGTAGTTTATGTATTTTATGGAAGATATCTTCATATATCCAACACAGCTTGAGTTGGAGTGTTGAGCTTATAGGGAGATTCCTTGCATAAATTCCATAGCATGCTACTTTCCACTGACGTAAACTCAATTGTTGCCAAAGAAACCTAAGATTCATACCTTGATCAAAAGTAGTCACTATAGCCGGGCGGTGGTGGCGCACGCCTTTAATCCCAGCACTCGGGAGGCAGAGCCAGGCGGATCTCTGTGAGTTCGAGGCCACAGAGTGAGTTCCAGGAAAGGCGCAAAGCTACACAGAGAAACCCTGTGTCAAAAAAAAAAAAAAAAAGTAGTCACTATAATAATAATTAAGAAAAAAATACCTAAGTCTTTGAGTTACTTTCTTTGTTGACGAGACAAGACAGTTGACAAAAGGCACTTGAGGCGAAGGTGTTCATCGTGGCTTACTGTGCTAGGGCACATTTAATAATCATTATTAACCATCACACCAGCCTTGTATAAGTCCACCTATGCCTTCCTCAGTTTGTCTATGTAGCTGCTAGTTGGAATAAGCCTGTTGTCAGGACCAGTACTTTTTCTTTCTTTCTTTCTTTGGTCTTAACCTTGAAAGCAGTACAGGAAGGTTCAACCTCACCAGTCAATTTCATATCCCTGTACTGAATCTCTTACATACAGAAAAAGGTCAATTTCACTGTAAATATCATGTCTGTCATTGGAACAAGACATTGCTTAGCTACTGGCAGGTGTAGTTATTCAACTATCGGCTACCTGGGGTCATTTGTAGCCTTAAATTCTAGCTGTCTTCAAGAACTCTGATTCACTAGCTACAGATCTATGTGCACAAGAAACCAGCCTTTGCTACCAAGAAGCCATGTGGCCATCAGCAAATAACTCAGCATCTCTGAACTCTTGTTTCCCCATCAACACAGAAAAAAATTTAAAGTGATTATGAGAATGACACAAGATAATGTATACAAATTATACACACACAGTAAATGACTTTTCATAACTGGTCTATCATTTCTATATTAGTTACTTCAATTCTTTTTATATCATCACCTAAAAAAAAAAACTTACCTTTCATATAGTCTATCCCAAATTCAACATTTCTTTGAATTTTTCAAATGCTTTATTGCATTGGTTTACCCATCCTCAGAAGTGTTCCAATAGCTCCTGCAAGTAAAAGCAATAAAATGAAAACTTCTGTTGTTTTAAAGCATATACGTGCATTATTTAGTTCAGTGTGTACCTGGCTGATAAAACTCTAACTCGTTCATTCATCAGCAATGAGAACACAGCAGGTAGTGCTCAGCACTCACGATACAGTTTACACAAGGATTTTTTTAGTCCAAACAACAGTCGTGTTTCAAAACAACAGTGGGTACCTGAACAGACATAGGATCAAGAGAACTCTCATCTGGGAACCTCACCAAATGCTGGGTTATTGGAAATTCTTCCAGTTTGGATCAGGGTGAAAGGTCTCCCCCAGCAGGGGGCAGGTGACCCTCACAGGCAAAGGTCTCTGTTTCCAATTGTGTTCATATGATTTATAAGAAGTAAGCCTGAAAATGTATGTGAATCGAGCAGGAAAAGAAAACAAGACAATGGTCTTGTTTTGTTATATTAGTATTAACATTGCTTAATCTTCAGACCCACAACTCTAAACTGTCACAAGGAAAACAGTGTAAATGTCTTTCTAAAGCAATGGATATCTTTGTGCAGCTTGTAGTAACAGAAAAGCAGGCTGTAGCTTGGGCAGTTTCCACACTGTACATATTAAGAATTATTTTAGAGAGGTGCTTTTTTACCAGAAAAAGAAAAAGGAAAGATAATCTCTTGGTATGTGTTCACTTTTCTCACAGACCTACGGATAGAGTTTCTCAACCTTTTAAAGGCATGTTTGCAATTGGAGCAATTACCCAGTGACTTTCACCCTCATATTTAGTCTGTCTAGACAACCATGATTTTTTTTTCTTTTAGGAGCCATGCTTGCTTCATTCAAATAATCATCTAAACAATTGCTTCATTCTTTGAAGTAAATCCAAATCTTGTTCAATAACTTCATTTGCCAACCAAACTTTTAGATGATCTCCATTGAACAAATATTTAAAAGGCTATGGGATAATATATGTAGTAACTCTTGGTCAAGGAGGTCCTGGGGTCTGGAAAAACCATGAGGTACTGCCACTGCTCTTGGTGGTCCACAGTAACTAGATGGTAAAACCTAGTGCTGAAGACACCACTCACATTTGTTGCCGGGCATAGAGAAATCAGCTGTGGGCTGAACTGCCTGGCGTTCACAGTTCTTGAAGGTGCTGTACAGGCTCCTGGAAATGAAAAGACATAAATGAACTGACCCAGCACTGGACCAGGAATGCGGAAATACCAGTCTGCCAGACAAGATGCACCACTAGTGCAATAGTGACTGTTTGAGGGTAACTTACTGCTTTGATAGTAGATGTGAGGCCTGTTCCACAAGAGAGAATTCATGCTGTTACTGTAAACCAGGTCAAATGTCCACAACCGGGGAGGTCATAGTCCTCAAGGTAGGAGAAATCAGCTATTGTTATTTTGCTAAGTGGCCGTGTTGTCCAATTGCCTTCTAACTATTTACATTTACAGCCATAGATATGGGCTTCTCCTATCTGTTCTCAGAGAAGCTTCTTTTATTGGGCAGCAGCTAATGCAGACCCACAATGGGCCGATGTGTATAGAATAAGAGACCGCGGAGTGCCCCGCTTGAAAATGGGACACTTACATTACAACTCTTCTCTGTGGGCTGAAGAATCATCCAGGAATAGGGGGCAGAAAAAAATTAAGAGCCAGAGGTAATATACATCGGTATCAAATCAGGGCTGTTGTCCACATGAGCTTGTGGCCACTGTCACCACATGCTTAAGACTTCTGTAAGTCTTCAAGTCAGCTGAAATCACAGCATGGGTGGAGAGGGGCTCACGAAGTCCCACCCCTTGCTGATGAGCTGTCTGCAATTGATGGCTGCCAGAGGGTTACCTGTTCCAGTCCTACACCATGGCTCTATACCGATGCATGTACAGGAAGCACAAAGTGGACTCGGTGGGTATAAAAATAAAGCACGTGATGTAGGGAGAGGACAGTAGTGGGTGGATAGGGGAGGAATTGGTTGCGGAGGGTGGTTCTGATCAAAGCATACTAAGTTTGTGTTTAAACTTCTAGAAACAATATAATGATTTTTTTTTAATTCCTGGGTGGATAGATGAGGGTTTCATTCACCCTACCCCCAACTGAGTAAATGGTAGCTTATGGTAACTAGGAGAGGGATATAATTTTTCTTTGTGAACAGTAATAAGTTGACTATGCTCTAGTGAATGGTTGCCTATCTGTGGGCATATAGGAAGTACTCACTGGATGCACTGTAGTTTAAAAAATACAAGAAACTATGATGGGGGGGACATGTTGGAGGTCTGAAGTTGTGAGGAAGGAGGGGGAATATGATCATGATACATTGTATTCATGCATGAAATTTTAAAAGTAAATTTTAAATGTCTGTAAACAAAAGAAGAGAGCACAGATGATGTACACAGGATGAGGGAATAGGACCATTCAGCATGGTAAGTTCTAGAACTAGAGCATAACTCACACAGTACCATTACAATAGATGCAGTGTTTAAGATAAATACTAGAAAGAATGAAACAGATTTGTCTTTCCTTGAAGGATTTTTTCCATTCAAGAGTACCACACACAACGTATAGAAATCCCCTTCATATTTTTATCTGAGAATTATAGAGGAGACTTCATTAACTTAGGACCAGTCTGATGCTTTTGCCCCAGAGGAAACAGGGCACACACATTTTCTTTAAATCTTCGTCTCAGACATTCACATGAGACATTTCAAAATTTGTTTCCTGCAGTGGGTAAGATTATCATACAGAGGTATTTAAAATGCCTTATTTCCTAGAAACATTTTCATATCCTTCATCTTCCAAGAAAATCTGTTCATGGATGGGGAGTGGAGTATGAGGGGAGATCAACAAAAAGACATCACAGACGGAGCCACAAAGGGGAAAAGTGAGAAGGATAAACATGAGTAATCCAGATGGAGGAGAGTCTGAGAGCTGTGAAGGGCAAGTGTGTGTCTCAGGAACATGGACCTCTGAGGATCTTCAGGAGTCTGGTCTCCTGAGAAGTCGGTAGACCAACCAATTTGCTAGTATAGAAAACTTAGCCTTAGTTTTATTCCTGTTCATACTTGAAAGGGCTTATCTTTTCACAGAACTTTTGCCAAAAAAAAGCACACATTTCAAATACGAAATTATTTCTCAAGAGATCTCTGGGAGGATATTCACAATTACAGCACCAGTGACAGGTGGTCATTCAGACTTAAGCAACACTGCCCTCTAGCGGAATTGAAGAGGCTGCAGGTATTCAACACTCCATAACATAATGGAATAGGCTTTTCCATCTCTGAGTTCCGTCCTAAAAGTAGTGTGAGAAAGTGTGAGAAAGTATGCCACAGCCATAGCTTTGCCTTCTGTCATGAACAGATCTATTTATGGTGCTATATGTTCAAGAGAATTCCAACAGGTGTAAAAAAAAAAAAAAAAAGCAATTGATCCCTGGGGTTCTCAAGAGTTGGCTGACATTTCTGCCTTTAAGCACCATGTTAACCCAGGGGTCAATTGCTTTTTCACCTGAAGCCTGAAAAGAAAGGTGTTTTTAAAAAAAACAGCCATGTCAGTCAATGCTCTAAAAACATTGACAGACTCCACAAATCTCCCATGGGAGTATTTTCTATAAGAACAAAGGGAAAGACAGAGCAGTGTACTGTAGTGTTCCTAGAAGAGCTGAGTAGTGTGGAGGGAGCTGTCATCCAATTTCCTAGTTCAGAAGTCATAACAGGCAATTGAGTCTGTGACCCAGACAGCTTTGGTGTACTGTAGCACTATTTATGTATAGTATATAGTACTGTAGGACTATGGCACACAATAGCATGAGAGAAGACAAAAAGAAACATGGTGATGGGAAATGTGGCCTTCAGAACATCTCAACTGTAGCACCTTTTACCATCACCTTAGGGACTTCTCAAGGTCACACTTAGAAATATTTGAATCGATCACTTTCTCATGTTTCTTTGTTCACCTTCTTAAGTCATTGATAAAGTTAGCCCTTGATGTCTGAATATTCCTTCTTCCATTGCTGGCAAAGAGTCTGTGGAGATTTGATATTCCTGATAAAATTTACCAAGAACAGTACTATCTTAGTTAGTGCTCTGTTGCTGTGAAGAGACACCATGACCACAGGAACTCTTAGAAGGCAACGCATTATAATTGAGGCTGGCTTACAGTTTCGGGATTTTAGTTCATTATCAGCATGGAGGGAAGCATGGTGGCATGCAGGCCAACATGGTGATAGAGAAGGAGCTGAGAATTCTACATCCAGATCTGGAGGCAGCAGGAACAGAGAGAAGCCACTGGGCCTGACTTTGGCATCTAAAAACCTCTCAGCCCACCCTTAGTGACACACTTCCTACTCCAACAAGGCCACACCCACTCCAACAATGCCACATATCCTAATCCTTCTAAATAGTACAATTACTTTTGAGCCTATGGGGGCCATTTTCATTCAAACCACAATAGGTACCTAGGCTTAAATTGTCATTATGGGAATATTTTAAATTACTAATTCAATGCTGGTTTTTTGTTTTGAATCTATTTACATTTTATTGTTTTCTTGATTCAATTTTGAAAACTATATCTTTCTAGGAATTTGCCCTTTGCTTCAAAGTTGTCTAATAACACAGGATTTTTATATTTCCTTTTCTTTCTGTTGGGTCAGTACTGGTATTTCATTTCTGATTTGTTTCTTGTTTTGTTTTTTGTTTTTGTCTATTTTATTTGCTTTTATGGGAGAGTTTTTTTTCTTTCTTTTTAGCTACATTTTCTATAAGCCCAGAAGTGTGTATTTCATTATTATTTTCAGGCAACATGACCATTTTATCTGGTGAAGGAGAAGTATTCAAATATATAGTGCACGATGGTCACTAAGGTAATACTGGCTATCATGCAAATAGGACCAAAGAAGCCACAGAAAATGCTTTGCTCTGCTGTGGGATGGTGTAAGCTGAAAATGGTTGACACAAAATATTTAAAATAAAAATAAGCAAAAAATAAATTATAACAGCTGCTATAAGCAAACAAGCATCTCATTTTCCTGTGATCTACGTGTAGACTCTGAAGCAGTGTCTGATACCACAAGCTGCTCATTACGTAGAACAAAAGTCATCCACAGAAACCTGGTTGAAAACAAGCAACAAGAAGAAAGACTAGGAAGAGAATGTAGGGACTGTAAGGCTCATTTTTACTCTGTTGTACCAAAGGTAAAAATGGAGAGGGTCGGGATGGTGCTGAGTGAATCTGCTTTCATTTTGTAGCCGTGACTTCACCTAACCCAGCCAGTTTCCACTCCTTGGACTTCATCTCTCAAAAAAGATTCTCCTCAGGGACCATATGATAGCAACATCATCTTTTGGGTCAAAGTGATTGCACCTTGGTGTCAAGTCCCAAGTCCCTAGCACAGGATGACACGTGGACAGTTTAGCAGTGATCACTGAGACTTTCAGCAGTGGCGGGAGGATTCTGTTTATACTGCCTGGGAGGAGAGCTGTCACACTTGGGTGTCTGCTAAGCACATCAGATGGTAGCAGTTGGAAACCATAAACTAGAGGCTTCATTATCCAACAGTACAGTCTTGGCTTTCGGAAATACTTGCTTAATGAATCAACAACTAACCAAAGCATTCTGTAGCTAATTCCTAGATACCTTGACCTTCGTCATCATAACTTCAGTGTCTGTATTTGTTGACTTAGATCTTAAATTTTCCACTCCTACCTTGTCTTCAGAAAAAAGACAAGATTTCACAGGAAAATATAGTTTTCCCTCTGCTTTTTCTTCAAACCCTGTATTCAATACGTTTATTCAATGCAGATAATGTTTGAACCTGAATCATCCTACCTGCATAATACAGGATAATCATTTTAATCACTTCTCTTTCCATCCAGTGACAAAGTATGAAAGACTTACAGGACTGACTGTGTCAAAAGATTAGTTTTTGACATGGTAAAAACAGTGGCACATTGGACGTCTGCATCCTTAAATCATTGTGATGCTGTGAAAAATCAGTTCTGTGGTTTATAAACTCGACCTCTGAGATACCAACTTGCCTTTGAAACACAGCTTTCCATTGGTATTTGTACATCAAGGCTAGTGTGTTTTTTTAACTATTATATTTTATTTTATTGTTTGTTTTTAAGCATTACAGATCAGTGTTCTGGAACAAGACTTTTTTTTTTCTTTTGTGTGCTCTCTCGGTGTTCAAGCTCTAACTTACTCCTAGCTTTCAGAAGGATAGATATCAATTCTATGCCATAGAGGAAAACATTGGAAAGCCCTTTCTGGAGGATACAGGAGACACAAGACATTTGTACCCCAGCCTGCTGTCACATTTGCTGAACCCTAAAGAGAAGGTCATAAGTGATGACAAGGGGAAGTCAAGGGACTGTTACTCCAGTCACTGTCTGAAATCCCACAAGACACTCTCCTCGTAAAGTGCTTCTTTGGCAAACCCTCTATTCAGCAAAGCTGAGTGGGGAGACTGTAAACCCAGGCTCATGTGGAGTTCTGTTGGATAAAATTCATGTAGCTTGGTTTATGCTTCAATAATCCTGAGTGCTTTGAAAGACAGCAATTAACAAATGTGTCAAAAAGGGTTGGTATTCGTTAGATGTATTAAAATACATTATTAAAAATAAACTATCTTTCTAATTCTGACCAGGATACAGGTTGATGTGACAGATTTTCACTCCCTACTAACAGAAGAAATATTGATCAAACTTGGGTTTTTTTGTTTGTTTGTTTGTTTGGTTGGTTGGTTGGTTGGTTGGTTGGTTAGTTGTGTGTGTGTGTGTGTGTGTGTGTGTGTGTGTGTGTGTGTGTGCCAATGAGTTTTATTGGGGTCACTTAGAGGAATAAAGATGAGGGGTCACTTGCAGGAACAGAAAGGACCCAAAGACAGCTGTATCACCAAGGCTCACCCCAGCATGGCAACAGCTCACATAGATGGAAACATGGAACATACTGCATAGCCTACAGCCCCCTCAGTGGGTTGGAAAGTATCCTTTCTGGGTGGCTCAGGTAGTGTGAGCTTCTTCTAGGCTGTTTTGCTTGTCTGGGGGTGATTCTAAGCACTCTTTTTCTATTTGGGGTAGGAGGGAGGTAGTGAATTTTATGTTTCATGGATTTCCTGAAGCTCTTTTGAGTGAAAATTTAAAAAAAAATCATCACGTTCTATGGCAGTGGTTCTCAACCTTCCTAATGCTGCAGCCTTTTAATACGGTTCCTCATGTGGTGATCCTCAACCAAAAATTATTTTTATTGCTACTTCATAACTGTAATTTTGCCACTGTTATGAATGGTAATGTAAACATCTGGTAAGCAGGATATCTGATATGCAACCTCTGTGAAAGGGTTGTTCAACGCCCTCCCCCCCAAAAAAGGATTGCAACTCCTAAGTTAAGAACCACTATTCTATAGGAACAGTGAAAGTGGTGGATACAAATAAGTACAAACTCCAAGAGAAACGTGCTGTGGGATGGTCTGTATGTCAAATTGCTCTGATTGGTCAATAAATAAAACACTGATTGGCCAGTGGCCAGGCAGGAAGTATAGGTGGGACTAACAGAGAGGAGAATTAAGAGAACAGGAAGCTGAGTGAGGGAGACACTGCCAGCCGCCACCATGACAAGCAGCATGTGAAAATGCCAGTAAGCCATGAGCCACGTGGCAAGGTATAGATTTATAGAAATGGGTTAATTTAAGATATAAGAACAGTTAGCAAGAAGCCTGCCACGGCCATACAGTTTGTAAGCAATATAAGTCTCTGTGTTTACTTGGTTGGGTCTGAGTGGCTGTGGGACTGGCGGGTGACACAGATTTGTCCTGACTGTGGGCCAGGCAGGAAAACTCTAGCTACATAAACGAGCTGTCATCAGAAAGGAGATTGCTGTGAACATAGGCTATGCATAAGGGTGGACGCTCAGTCTGAATGATGACGAAGCAACAGTCACATATGAAGAATGATGGAAAACCAACCATGTCTTGGATTATAACTCAGCTTATGGAGTTAACTGTAATCTAGAAAAGCTCCATATAGACAAACAAATTACTCAAAAAATTTTTCCCGATCATAATGAACTACATTACCTTTGCCATCTCACTCTAAATCAGAGAGTACATAATGTACACAGAACTATTTTATACACTGGAGAGTGGAGACGATCATCAGGGAAGGTAAGTGAATGGATGAGCCCAGAAACACACATTTTCCTGCCTGGAAGAATATCCCAGATGGTGGTATAAAATGACCCTGAGCAATTGGAGGAATGCTGATAAATTAATAAGACAGACTTGCAAAGCAGGGAGCTAGAGGCAGCTAGGATTTGTGAGAGAGAGAATGAGAGAAAAATTGTCAGTTCAAAATTTTCCAGAAATTTACATAGGAGTTTCCCAGGGTGTGTTACTAAAAATAAGGTGACTGACTGTGAAGTGAATGCAAGCAGAAGAAAATGAACTAAATGAGCCTTAGGGCTAGCACAGAGTGAGAATGTTCCAACTCAGGTTACTAGAGTTGAGAAAACTTGCCGAAGAGCTGGGGCATCCAGGACATACTGTAGATGCGTGATGCCCTCATAGCACAAGCATAAGCAAGCTAGTTGTAAACAAGTGATACACTGTAAACAACATAAGAATACTTAGAAACAAGCCTGGCACTAAAAATGCATACTATTCTTTGGATGACTTGAGCCTCTTTCCAGCCAATGCTGCAATATCTCAAGGAAGAAGCACAAATTGAGTATTGACCCATATCCAGCATTCAATTGAAATTATTAAAAATGTGTGACAGCAGGAAAAAAAAGTGTCTTGTTGACCAAGGGAAAACTGTTAGCAGAAAGAGACATAGAAATGATGGAGTTAAGGCAAAGGCCATATCACAACTCTTAGAAACATGATGTAAAGGAAAGGATGTAAAGAAAAACATGTAAATAATGAAAGAACAGAAGATGTGCATTTTTTTTAAAGGCAAACGCACATCACCATATCTATATCTAAAATGCTGGGCAGGTGTAGCAGCAGATTGTGGATCGCAACGATGATGGATTGATCAACAAGGTCCATGAAACTACAGCAGAAACCGTGAAGCCAAGATAAACAGAGGGGGAAAAACAAACAAACAAACAAACAAGCACCCTAAAAGAGTAGTCAGAAACGGAGGGGCTGATAGGCCAAAATCAAGGAGTTCCATCACATCACACCCAGAAAGATAGAACCGACATAATAGTTGAAACCAAAAAAAGGATCCGAATTTTAGGAAAACTAGACTCCCAGACCCAGGAAGATGAACAAAGCCCAGACAAAGGGTACCTGTTAGCACAGCTGCTAAAACAGCACAAAGAAGAGAAACACCCTGAGCGGCATCCTGTGAACACACAGAGGCAAAAGAAAGAAAAGTCACAGACTTCTTACACCAAAGCACACGGGACAGAAAGGAATACAACACAACTTTTAATAGATTTTTATAAAAAGCTGTCACCATTCATTCTTTATCCAGGTAAAAATAAAAGCCTTTTAAAATGGAAGCAGACTTCCATCTTCTGTTTAGGGGATATAAAGTTGGCAAGAGCTTAATCTTAAACCAACAGCAAGAAAAAGTCAGGTAGTCTATGAAACCATAACTTTGAAAAGTCCGTTGAAAAGCAAAGATCACAGGCCACTGAGTAAGCCTGAAATCTACAACCAACAATCAGACGTCAACACCGACTGATGGCTTCCAGAGGCAGAACACCACGGAAGGGAAGGCTAACTATATAACCTAGCAGGAAAGATTCAGCCTCAGTGTTTAATCACCAGTGAAGGGCTAAGCATGGATTCCTGTTCGACTCTGCAGCTACTCAAAAGCTTTTCTGTGTGGACTTCATCAGACGTTCATGAAATATACGGAGAACGGGAAAATCACCTTCGGGTGCAGGTTTGAGGGAGGGGGTGTAGTGTATGTGTGTGTGTCCGTCCGTCCGTCC
>CABHPR010139958.1:0-20810 GCA_902168415.1 Peromyscus melanophrys | reverse complement strand
CCCCGACCCAGCCTGACCTTTCCACCTACCCTGCTCCCTGCTTTTCAGTACAAGACCCCACACTACTCAGAAGATGGGGTTTTCTGGGTCTGGGGAAAGGCAGTGCAAGATGGAAATGAGAAGCAGGAAGAAAAGGATGTATCATTTCCATCTGGAGCACTCTGGGGTCCCACCTGTTGCCCAAGAGTTGAGAACGGGTTTTTCATCGGTAGGATGTGAAGTCTTGCTTGCAGGATGTAGTCATCCTTATAAGCCTCGCCCCCTTGACTTGTCCTGCCTGTTTCAATAACGCCACCCTCTGCAGCAGAGTCCACTGGGTGCTGGGCACACTGAGGGCACAGTAAGGGACACAGTGCAGTCCTAGCACAAGGAAACTTGGCCTGTAATTCGTGGTGGAAATAGACAAACTCTCTTCTGAGAATTAGTGTGCTGTTTTAAACACAAATGCTGGGGATTGAATCCAGGGCCCTGTGCATGCTAGGCTATCACTCCACCATTGAGCCACAGGCCTGGAACTTACTTTTTCTTAAAGGAGTCCCAGTACCCAGGGTCATCTGGATGTAGAAACTGTTGCCTTAACCGGCTCCCTTCCGATCACTCTGCCCGCCCATGGGGTCCTGCAGGTGAGAGTGTGCAGGCAGGACTGCTGGCCCCAGAGAGCTCTTTTCTTCAAGGAAACAACCAGAGGCTGAGACAAAGGTTGTGTAGGTGGAGACCAGGATGTGCTGGTGACCCTCTGGGACAGTGATTCCTGCACTGGCAACGTGGAATCAAATTTCTTTACTAATGGTCTCAATGTCGACAGAAAATTGAGTTTCAAAGCTAATTGTGGATATACTAATATAGTTAAAAATTCCCATCTACCTTATTGAATACATTTTAACAATAAAAATGACAATAAATACTGACAAGTATTTATTATTATATTCAGCAACTTGGATGTATCTCAAGGCAATTCTGTTGAGCGAGGAAAGCCAGGCTCCAAAAGTCACATACTTTTTGGTCTCATTCTATTATATTTTGAAATTCTGAAGATGAGGAATGAGAATCCTCTTAATAATTAGAGATTGTGGGGAGGGGCCGGGTGTGGTAATAGACAGCAGGCTCTGTGATGGTGACAGGGTTTGCCGATCTTGAATGTGGTTACACACTGAGAAACAGGTGGTTACTATGTCTCAGAAAAGTGCACACACGTAGAGAGGGATGCATGATTTGTTTTTTGTGCACACAGGAGTGTGTAAGCATAAGACTGGCCAAGTCCGAAGGAGCTGTGGATTCCAGCAACGTCTTTTCCTGGTTTGAATGACACTGTAGTTTTGCAAGGTAATATCATTTGAGAGGTTGAGTGAAGAACACAGGAACTTCTCTGTACTTTTGCAGGTCTGTGGTAAACACATAAAAACTTACCCTTGTAGTTAGTTCTACATGCATAGCACTATAGATTGGATCTTGAACGTCCCACACAGGCCCATGTGAAGAAGGCTTGGTCCCCAGCCTGTGGCACTACTGGGACATGGTAAAAACCTTTGAGGGGTAGAGCCCGATATAAGGAAGTCAGGTTACTGGGGTGTGTTGTTAGAAGGGATGCTGGGACCCTGCCTTTCCTTGTTCTCTGTTTTCTAACTAAAATTTTAGAAAATATGGTCAGAAATCAAATTCATGAATTGTCCAATCCTTCCTTCAACTTATCACACAAACTAGATAGAGATCATTGACCTTTGTGCAATTTCCCATGACAGATCATTTAAGGGCGTGTCGAACTTGAATTTTTCTGATTAGAGAGGCGTATGTCCACAGGTGAGGGCACGGGATTCAGGTAATTTGGATCATCCTGGCCCATGACTAGAGGCTTAGAGCAAGATGGAGAGGAAATCCGGGCCCTGTTGAAACTGACAGGAGATTTCAGTAGACGATGGCATTCACGTGGACCTAGCTGCTGGTTGCATAGAACACAAAATCTAACACAGCTTGACAATAATATTCAGCAGGAAAGAGAAGTCTGTGTTTGGAAGACTTGTTTACATCACAGTTTGACTGTTGGTCTCTCAGACCACCCATGTTGAGGTCTTAGGGCTCCATTGTACCTTCACCCACAGCGTGGACAGTACTTCATACAGGTACATGAATAGCCTAGAGTGGCTGAGGGGATCTCCTCCTCTGTAGCCTAAAGGGAGAAGGGGAAGATTGGACTCCACGGGGTTCAACAGAGGACGGCATTGTCACCTCCCCAGACTTGTCACTGAAAAATATTCCAGAGGGGTTGCTGCCAGAGGTGACATGGCCAAAGCATCACCAGCTGGGGAGCAGCTTCGCTCTTGTTCCTGGAGAGCTAGGGACGGACATTGAGTGAACCTCTGAACACTGTAGGCAAGACTTCTATTTGTGCATTTTTTTTTCTGGTGAAGGAAAAACAAAAACAAAAACAAAAAACAAACCCCTTCAGGCACTCTGCATCTCTCACACCCCAGGATGTGGACGAATCAGCTAAGGAGTATCCCAGTCTTCTCTTCAATAGCAGAAGGCCTCTTTCCCATCACCCTGGGGCTCAGCCTGTTGGTGCCAGCCTAAGGGAGGGGACCTGGCGCCCTCCTCACTCTCACTCCTTGTCTTTCTCCCCCCTTTTCCTCCTTTGTCTCTGCTGTTCTTCCTCCTCTATTCAAACTTCACTTTCCTGCTTGCCTCTCCTGTGACGCCGATTTGACATATTAATCATTACAGCAGCCGCTGAATGCTCCTCTGTGCTTCATTAATCCAGAAGAAAATACCATCAGCTGGTGAGTGCTTATTTGCCCTCCCCAGGGCCCTGGATCCTGGAACTGTCTCCGTTTCCATGAGTAACAAAACAGAAGGCAGCTTTTATGGAAGGCCATGGTGACCCGGGTACTGGATGGACACGGGAGGCTGAGAATGGGGGTGGGCTGTAGTCCCTGAAGTTGAAGGCTATTCATCATGGAACCTGGCAGACCTTGGGCTGGTCAAGGACTCCAGTGGAGGTCAACTGGTAAAATCCCATTAGGGTTGCCAAGGCCAGAACAATGTGACTTCAATAAGGTTAAACTTTGGCGTTTTTTACAACTTTTAGGATGATAAGGATTTTAGTCACAAGGGGAAAAGAGCTAGAGAGGGTCTGTCCAAATTTTCCTGGTTGGACGTTGGGGTGTGGTCAGCAGATAGACTCCTGAGGCTATCTGCTGAATGTGGGCCAAGCTTCCCCGCTACACCTTCTGCCTTGCACGTGGACAAAGCCTGTTCTCCCATCTCTGGCCTCTGGAACTGATAGGAAAATGGATCTGGCAGCTGTTCCAGACAAGAAAAACCCTTGGGACAAGCTGACTTAGATGGAAGAAAATGCCCTGGCCAAAGGTATCACCCTGCCCTTGGAGTTCCACCATGCCACCCACCACAGTAACAGCAGGGGACGGGGTTTCATTCCCGAGGGAATCTTTCTGTTACTGCCCTCCCACGTGGGCAATACTTTATTGCCTACCTGGGTCTGTCCATCATTCCACCTTCTCTGGGAAACCATTCCTAACCATGTCCTTCTTCCCTACCCGAGGGAGATTTCATCTGCTCCCTTTTCAGTTCCACAGAGCTTGGGACATGCTTCTAGAGCAGTGCCTGCCTCTTCAGGTGACTCCCTAAGAAAGCAGAATGCTTGAGAGAATCTGCGGGTGGGAAAGAAGGCATATTTAGTTCATTGGCTTTGGCCCTGTTGTGAAGTAGAACGAGGCAAGAGCATGTTGTAAAGGAGCTGATGGTGACCAGGCCACAGGGAGAAACAGGAAGAGGAGGCCAAGGTCCCAGCCTCTGAGGACACACCAGTGACTTGATTCCCTAACACCAGGCTCTGCCTCCCCAAGGTTCTGCCATGTCCCACTCCTGTCCCAAGCTGAGGACCGAGGCTTCATCACACGGTTCTGAGAACTTATCCCAGCTGTTCTGCAGAGCCCTGTGTAGTGGAGAAGGATGCTGCCAAGGATGAGCTGTACAGATCATCACTCAGCAGGCTGAAGCATGGGGATTGAGAGTTCAAGGCCTGTCTGGGCTATAGAATGAGTTCATTTTCAGCCCAGGCAACTTACTAGACCCTGTTTCAAGACTGTAGGCTTTCCATACATGGCCACCCAGGCCTTGTTTGATCATGAAGTGTGGAGTTGAGTGCCTAGCACATACTGGGACCCATGAGCATTGAATGAAATAGTGATTTGCCAGACTTGGAAGAGGACTTCAGTGTCATGGTCTCCACTCTTGGGTCATCTGTACTGATGACAAATATCATTCTAAATGGGTCACTTATTTCCCGAGGGTGAAATTTTTTTCATCAGCTCATATATCACAGCGTATGTCATAGGATGTGTCCATTTATGTCAATTTCAGATACATCAGATGGGCACATCTCTGTCTATGACATCATCAGGTTGACTCACTTAGAAAATTTCCTCAAATTAGAAAACTCAGATCAATAGCCTCAGTGACACACTTAGTCTGTGTAGGAGGCACATAATGCCCTTCAGAAATGCAGAGATGTAAGCTCTCTGGCCCCGGAGAAGCAATCTAGCAGCCAAAGACAGATATTCAAGGGCAGAGAGCACTGGAGTCCTTGCTCACATGCTGACTGTGCACCATCACGTGGGGACACGGAGATACAGGCATGGCATATTTCCATCAGAGACTGCAGTCCATCTAGGGTATTTCCTTGACGAAAACCACCAAAGCACAGCTGAGGTGTGTAGAGGTGTATGCAACTGTGGCTCCAGCAACATGGTAGATCATGGTATACCGACTGCTGTCTGGCTTTCCAGGCTCACAGGTTGGTGAAGCAGGCAGTTCAGAGGAGGAGGAGTGGTCCATGGCAGACCAACTTTACACATGCTGGTGCTCAGGGCTCAGGGACTCCGGAGATCATTTTCTTTTGGGTACAGAGCTGGAGTTCATTTTCTGGGCCCAAGATGGACCTGAACCATCAGGATTCTAGAGAATGGAGCTAGGTCCCTCGTTAGGCACTGGGACCACTCCCTCCAGGGATCTGTGAAAGAGGGATATTTGATAGGCCTAAATTCTAGCTCAGCAGATCTCAACCTGTGGGTCATGACCTCCTCGTTGGGGGGGGGGGGGGGGGGGGAGTGTCAAATGACCCTTTCACAGGGGTTGTATATCAGATCTCCTGCATGTAAGATAGTTACATTATGATTTATAACAGTAGCAAAAATTACAGCTATGAAGTGACAAAAATAATTTTGGGGTGGGGGTCTCCACAGCATGAGGTGCTGTATCAAAGGGTCGCAGCATTAGGAAGGCTGACAACCATGGCCCTAGCCACTTTGGACTACAGTGGGCCCAGATTGTCACCTGCCTCAGCTCAAAACCATGCTAGAACCTCTGTGACTCTCCAGGTGTCAGGAGTGGAGGGCTGGTCACAAATCGTCAGGACTTTGGGGTGATTCTACCACCTTTCCTCACATAGGACCCCAGCGCCCCCAGTGTTTATCGTAGGAGCTCAGCAGTATGTATTCAGGGAAGATGGAGTGCTGGGGTAGAGGGTTGGAAGGAGAGCCCATGTCACTAGCGGGGCGGGCTGTGGGTCTTCTCCTGTGCTCGTCAAAAGCCCGGACCGGGAGTAACATTGAGAAGAGCCCAGGGAGGCACCGGAAGCGGATCCAAGGGGATCCGCTGCTGTGACTCTCAGATCAGTTCTCTGGATCATAGGCTCTCCTTGCCATGGGGAAGGAGACATTCTTGCATGTGGCATTCCTGACCCCCCACATTTCCCTCAGCATGCCCAGATAAGCATTCTCCTTTGCCCCCCTGGCCACTCCTCACTTGTGAAGGAGGAGCGTGACTCACATCTGTGAGGAAGGCAGTTAGGTGAGCCTAATTCAAATGCCAGGCAGATGCAAATAGCCAGCTTTTCTATGAATAGCATCTCTGTTGTTCCCAGGAGGCCAAGCTGCTGCATTCTCATTCAAAGTACATTTGTGCTTTTCCCCGTTTATGAGCTGAACCCTGGGCTGCCTACCTTTGGCCCCTCAAGGCCGGCCCGTGTTCTTTGTTCCCTAAAGTCTCCCCAGAGTGAAATATTAACAGGTGGTGGGACTAAAGGGCCTGGGAGCCTCTAAAGGCAGGGCTGGTGAAGAAAGGATACCTGGAGGGTGTGTTGTTCACTGACCTGGAATTTTCCATTCCTCTTAAGCTCACATGACCAGGGCGGTGTTTCCTTGAAGTCACACAACTAAGATGGCTGCAGGGTTGGCATGTGCTAAGTAACTGGACGCTGACCACAGCTGTTTACAGCATTGTGGTTACTAAGGAGACAAGGGTCTGTGATGCAGTGTGGTGGAAATGAGTAGGCCTGCATGTCAAGAGGCCAGAGACCTGGCTGTGGCTGGGCTGCCGTCACAGCCCGAGGAGTCCTGGAGATGCCACGAGATGCCCTGTGTTTCCATGGCTGACGGCAGCCCTGGATCCTGTCCTGCTCTGACTTTAGTGGCTGAGCTCTGTTTATTCTGGGTTCAGAGCTGCAGTTCTTCGTCACCTCTGAGATGACAGCCTTCTTGCCTTCTCTGCACCTGTCTCTCCATGCCTGCCTTCCTGTCCTTAATTCCTTTATCTGGAAGCAGAGGGCTCCTAAGCCAGGCTACAAGCTGATCACGTGTCTTTGAGTCTCAACGACTTACCTTTGACCCTGTCAAGGGCTGCCTCTTCTTAGCCATGTGACCCAGTCCTAAGCATTTGGTTTCTCTGGAGCTCAGTGTCCTCATCTGTCATGAGGGAACTATGCTAGGGCTTTTGTGAGATTTACAAGCAGGATCTGTGGGAGCACAAGTCAGTATCTGTTTTAACATGAGGGCAGGCACGCACAAAGGAGTGGTCCTTGTTCCTCTACCAAGGAGTTCCCTCAGACTCTTCCTGCGAATGGCAACACGATGCTTCATCGGTTTCTTTTTCCTTGTCCCGTGCAGCGCCCCTCTCTAGAGCTTTCCTCAGCTCTGGGGTCTGGGGGTTGTGGGCATATGACCTGTGCTCAGGGCCAAGCGGCTCCCCTCCCTGCTGAGATGGAGTGCTGCCTTTGGAAATCTCCTGTTTCAGTTTTCCAGGCACTCTATTGGGGAGCTTAGCTCTTAAACCATGATTAACTGACTAGGAGTCCCCCAAAGTGGCTATAACCAGCGCCATAGACCAGACTACGCCAGTTTGGATTTGAGGCTGACTTCCAGAACCTGCTGAGTATAGACTTACGTTCCCTGGGCACTGCAGGTTATTTTCAGGGCTACTTTCAGAGTATCGCTGTCATGCAGAATTAGAGGATGTGGGCATTACTAAATACTCTATATACTACCTTTGGGGAAAATTTTAAGTTTATTTCTGTAGGATACAAGTCTATGGGCACATGGCTCAGTTGATTATAGTCCAGGAGGTTTAGAA
Source organism: Peromyscus melanophrys (assembly GCA_902168415.1). NCBI lineage: Eukaryota > Metazoa > Chordata > Mammalia > Rodentia > Cricetidae > Peromyscus > Peromyscus melanophrys. Next base: position 13,388 of record CABHPR010139958.1, on the reverse strand, counting down.
TGCAGTTGTCCCATTGGCTAGGAATCTTGGTGTGGAGCACAATGTGCCCAGCTGAAAGTGATAACTTAAGTCCTGGCACTCACCCACTTTTTTCCAACTTCTAGTAGGGCATGTTCCATGGCTCTTTCACCAGTGAAGCCTCAGAATCTAGCAAAAGCCTGGCATTGCTGAATCTTGAGTGTCTCTGAATCATGGCACGGTCCTTCTAACTAAGGAGACCTGGTGTAAGTAGTGATCAGTAGTCTGATGTCAATACAGAGAGGTAGTTAAGTGCTTGGAGCCAGGTGTGGTGGCACATGCCTTTAATCCCAGCACTCGGGAGGAGGCAGAGGCAGACAGATCTCTGAGCTGAAGGCTAGCCTGGTCTACAGAGTGAGTTCCAGGACAGCCAGGGCTACACAGAGAAACCCTGTCTCAAAGCAAACAATACTAAAGACATAAAATAAAATTTAAAAAAGTCTTTGGAAGCAGGTAAAAGTTTTGAGTGTGCCCAATCTCTTAGCACATGTATGATCTTACTTTCCCTCCCTCTGTCTCGTTTTCTACATCTGGAACACAGGAGCCTCGCAATCCCTACCCCCCTAGTGTGTGGTGATGATTCACTGGAACGCCGCGTAGGCACCTGTATCGGTGTTTGACAGCAGGTATAGAGGAAGTATGGCCTCCTGCACAGCCCTGAGGCTGGGTGTCCCGGGCCCTCCCAGGGTGCCATCACCAGGCTAGTCCAAGCATTCTCAGCAGAGAGAGAGCTTGATATGGATTGAGTGTTTTGTGGCTGCGATGATTTGTTTGCTCCTGGCACCCATCCACACACAATTACTGGGGCCTCAAAACCCATCAGGCACTCAAGCCTTCAGTACTCTTTGCATTTCCCAGAAAAGGCAGGACTTCTGTAGGTACGTTACAAATGCCTCCTACAGTTTAATATTTCCCGATACCTAGGGCTTGCTGGCCCCTGTTGCTTGGTCTTGGAGACCTGCCATGTCCTGTAGCTGATCTCGCACTATCAGCAAAGGCAAGGGAAACAATGGCCTCTCCACAGGACTTTGCCCTCCACAAGCTTAGGGACCACAAGTGCTACCAGCCTGGCTGGGAAAAGAATTCCTGCTGCTTTGGAGAATGTTCAGCTGAGAAATTGTAGTACATACACACATGGATATGTGTGTGTGTGTGTGTGTGTGTGTGTGTGTGTGTGTGTGTGTGTGTGTTTGCTGGCCTTTTGTACTCAATTTGTAGCCTAAACAGTCCTTGAATTTACCATCCTCCTGCCTCAGCCTCCCTGGTACTGGGCTTACAGGCCCTCGTAGCCATCAGCAGGTCACCTGATGGCGTGTGTCTGTATGGCCCATTATTAGCAGTATCATCGTGAATGGGAATTTATGAAAGCCTTTTTCAGATGAGGGAGAGAAAAGTGCAGGAGTAAACTCATATCGGAGGGGGAAAGTGGGAGGGAATTGTTGGCTCACATCTAGTTACTCTGCAGCAGTGGGTAGAGTGGACGGAATGGCATGGACACAGACCTGAGGGTCACACCCCAGGTCTAACCTCAGTTTGTCCACAATTGGTCATTCAGTTGGTCCATGTGACAGTTGACCTGGGTATCCCTTTCTCTCCCTGTCATATGTGAACAGTGTGGAAATGATGTAACTGTGATTGGAAACAGCGGCACATCTGGTAGTCCCGACCCCTCAGGAGGCGGAGGCTGGAATCTGAGGCCAGTTTGAGCAGCACAGTCAGACCCAATTTCTTAAGGAGAAATGGCTGGGAGGGTAAGAGTGCCTCCTGCTCTTGCAGAGAACCTAATTTTGTTCCCAGCACCCACATGGCAGTTCACTGTGATTCCAGTCCTGTGACTGGAATTCCAACTGCCTGTGATCCCAATCCCTGAGACCTAGCTCTCTCTTCTGGCCTTTGCAGGCTCCTCAATGTACATGGTATCCATAAACTCACACAGGCTCACACACATACACATAAAAATAAATAAAAGCATGTATAAATCTTAGGGCAAAACAAAACCAAATCAAAACAAAAAAGGTCATGGACTAGAGGAGTATGGATAAGACCTGGTGGATGGGACCTCCACAGTCCCATATTCTGGTTCTGAAGCCTGTTCGTGAGGAAGGAGGCAGGAGAGATCTGTAGAAGATTAAAATCTGTTTTCCACAGGACAACAGCCAGGGAGGGGGCCTGTCCTTTCCTGCCCAGGGTACAGGACTTCATGGCAGGCATTGAAGAGTTGGCCTCGAACTCACAGAGATCTGCCTGCTTCTGTATCCTGAATTACCCAAATTAGAGGCTTGTGTTATTGTGCTAACCCACTCTGTTTTTTTTTTAAGATTTATTTTTACTATTTTAAAATTATGTGTATTTGTGTGTCTATGTGCAGATGTTTGTATGCATGAGTACAGGTGGCCTTGGAGTCCAGAAGAGGGCATTGGAACCCTGGAGCTAGAGACACCTCCCGTAGTTGCTGTGAATTGAACCCTGGTCTTCTGTAAGATCAAAAAGAGTTCTTAACTGCTGAGTCTCCAGCCTCCAGGACAGCTTTCTAATGGAAGCATTCCTAAAAAGTCCATAGTTATGGATCCCCAAGCTGTGATGACCCCCAAATGTCTCCCTCTTTATTAGGGTGGAAATGATACCGTTAATAACTCTGGGATTTTTTTTTCTTTGTACAGGAAGATAAAATGCAGACAACATGTGGGCATGCTCCCTCTTCACACAATGTGCACACAACGCACATCCCACAGGAATGTGCTCGGAAAGGGGCGTTGGCTTGGACCTAGTCACTTGCAAATGGTTTCATAAATATTCTGCTTTCTACCTTCTTGTCAGCCAGGTATGGGAGGTTGGGCATTCACTCATGTGTGCAATTAGTAAACATTTATCCTGCTCTTATGCTATCACAGGTATTTGTTTGGTGTAGAGAAAACAGGTCAATTAAACAGGCCCTAAACTGGACGTGCTCCAAACCTGATGAGGGACATATTTGAACAAAAATGTGGGTAGGATGTTAGGGGATCATCGGGGGTGTGGCACTACACTCAAGTAGAGTCTCTAATGGGCTTTCAATACGGTGAAAGCTGGGGTGACGCAAGGGTGCTGAATTCTGCTGAGGGACAGGAAGGAAGACGTTTCATGTAGCGGCAAGTGTGTATATTAAGCCGCGGCTCCCTAATGCCCTCTGCGTGCCAAGGGATAACAGGGCCATGCCCTCAGCACCTCTCTCCAGGCTATCTAAATAAATTCCATCCACGCAAAAACAATGGACCTTAGAGAAAAGTAGAGCTTCCTGGCAAGGGCATCTCAGTCCTGGCTGGCTAGATGCCCATAAAAAGTGTGTGTCTAGTAGTCTGCCTGTCCCTCCTACAGCATTTATCATGTGCTTGTAATCTCCAGGGTCCTGTTTGTTCCCCCACAAGACTATAAGCTCCGTCTTGTCCACTGTTGTGCCCCAAGGCTCAGCACAAAGTGGTTCATGGTAAGTGCTCAATGAAATATTTATTCTAGGGATGAATAATAAATAAGTGGGAGGTGGAAGCAGCGAGGCCAAGGACTTGCGAGTCACTTAGAATCTAGATTGGCTCCTTTTATATATTCCTTTACTATTACCCATTTGTTGCCTTGAGATGTAACCGAAGCCCAATGAAGACTTCAACGTTTTATTTTTAATTGACAGATAACAAATTATATTCGGTGTGCTAATCTGATGCACACAGTAGGAAAGGAGCAGTTCTGGGTGATCAGCACTTCCATCTTCTTGACCATTCACCACTGCTTTTCGTTGGGAAACCTTGAACCCCTTTCTCCGTGTTCTAAAATGTATACTAAGTTGCCACTTACAGTCACTCTATCTTGCTATGGAACACTAGAACAAATTCTTTCAATCGGCCTGCATTTTGGTACCCACTACCCAACACCCCTCTCCATCCCCTCTCCTCCCGCTTCTTGGCCTTTGGTAACCACATCCTATGCTCTTCCTTCCAGGAGATGTCCCTTTGCAGCTTCCATGCACGGATGGGAACAGTAGCATCTGCCCGCCTTTCTGCCTTATTCACTTAACACGATGTCCTCTGGTGCCATCCACTGGTTGCGAATGCCAGGATTCCAACAAATCAAAGCCACGGCGAGACAGCATCTCACCCCGGTCAGAATATCTACCACACAGGCGACGCAGGACAAATGCAGGCAAGAAGGCAGGAAAGAGGGCTCTTAGACAAGGCTGATGGGAATGTAGAGTAATATAGCCATTTATGGAGGCCAAGTGTGGAGGTCTCTGGAAAATAAATTAAAAATAAAAACGACCCAGCAATCCCTCCTGGAGATCTGTTCAAAGGAAATGCAATCATCATAGCAAAAAGTTCCTCGTGTTCCCGTGTTCATTGCCCCACTACCCACAACAGCTGAGATATTAAACAAGGTTCCTATCAACAGAGGAATGGATAAAGAAAATGTCGGACATATGCATACCACACATGTGCTAATGACTTTCCTGCCACGGTGGCCGCCATACCTGGCAGAAGCGACTTTAAAGAAAGAAAGGTTTAATTTTTCTTATGTTTTCCAAGAAATCTCAGTCTCTCATGGCAGAGGAAATGTAGGGAAGCAGCTTGATTGGTGATGAGAGGGGTGTGAGGTGCACCTCTGGCAGGTCACACTCTGGCAGGTCAGGAAGCAGAGAGGGACCAGATGTCCTAGACCCACACTAGAGAGTACTTCTACCAGTTAAACTCCACCTCCTACAGCTCCACAACCTTCCAGCATATTTATTGTGTGTGTGGCGGGACAGGGCATGAGTATACCTTGATGTCCACGTGGTGGTCAGAGGACCGGTTGCAGGAGCCAATTCTCTCCTTCCACCATGTGGATGTGGGGCTCAAACCTCAGCTGTCTCTCTTGACAGCAAGTGCCTTTACCCACAGAGCCATCTACTAGCCCTATAAAACCCCAGTTAATTAAATGTATAGATTGGGAGAGCTAGACTCACGGCCCAGGCTTCACCTAAGTAACGAGAGACCTCTCTCTTTGCTTTCTTGCCATTCAAGTCCCTATGGAGAGTCAATCCTTGCAGGCTGAAGCCACGAGATCGATTGATCATTATACTTTATAACATGAAAAATGTGATAGTTAGCATTGCAAAATATGGGGGTTTGAATGAAGACGGTCCCCACAGGCTGATATGTTCGAACACTGAGTCCCCAATTGGTGGAATCGTTAGAGGAAGATTAGGAGGTGTGGTCTCTTTGGAGGAGGAGGTGTGTCACTGGGAGCAGGCAGGCTTTGTGGTTTCAGAAGCCCACAGCATTCCCAGTTAGCTCTCTCCGCCTCCTGCTCTGGGCTAAGGGTGTGAGCGCCCAGCTGCTGCTCCAGCTGTCTGTCGTCATTCTTTCCCTCCACCATTGGAGGCGCTAACCTCGGGAACTATAAGCCCAGTTAAACTCTTTTATATATATATAAATTTCTTTGGTCATGGTGTTTTGTTCCAGCAGTAATTAAGTTCTAGAAAAGTAACTAAGACACAAATAAAACTGCAAAATGAAGAGCTGTATTAGTCAACCGTGGCCAGTACCAATGCAATAATTACAGGATAGATTTAAATACCCCACATAAATGTTTCTTACTCTTTCCAAAGACTTAATTGATACTGTAATGAGGAAAATGCCCCCCCATGTGTATGCAGGTGTGTGTGTGTGTGTGTGTGTGTGTGTGTGTGTGTGTGCAGTGCATGTGCATACAGAGGACAGGGGACAGGTTTGGGTATTCTTCCTCAGTTGCTGTACACCTTATTTTGTTTTTAAGAACATTTCTCTCATTGGCCTAAAGTTCACCACACAGTCTAGTCTAGGTTGGTTGGCTAGCAATGCCCAGGGATCCAGCCACCTCTCTCTGCCTCCCCAGAGCCGGGTTTATAGACACATGCCACTGTGCTCAGCCTTTAATGTAGGGGTCTGAGGACTCAAACACAGGTCCTCGTGCTTATTTGACAGTTACTTTACCAACTGAGTTGTTGCCTCAGCCCTTAATGAAGCAAATGCTTTAGTTATTAATCTGCAATGTTCAAAGACTATAGCCTCCACAGCTCACGAGGCTGGAACAGCATAGCAGTGAGAGCTAGAAGTCCTGGTAAGAAACAGATCCTGCACATGGTCTTAGAAAAACGCCAAGAAGGTGTCTCTTTACGTTTTATACTTTTTTATAAATCTCTGGTCAGTTATTTATTCTCTCTGGGTTTCTCTTCAATGCCAATAGTAAGACCTGTTGTGCTTACTGAGAGAGAAACAGACAGACTGACAGAGAGAGACAGAAAGACAGAGATCAGACAACCTCACAAACCATAAACACCCCAGAAATGTAAGGAATTGTCTTCACCGTCATTAACTGGCTCCTCGTCCTACAAAGAGATAAGAATAGTAATCAAACAAGGTGCAAAATTGTTAAATGTCTAAGCACATAGGGTGGAAAAGCAAGTCACCCTTCTATAACATTTGCTCCTCTGCCAACCCAGAACTGGAAGCCTAAGGAGCTGGGAAACTGGACAGCCTTCGAAAGGCGATTCTGTCTCTGGTGGATGCACTTAGCTGTCTTTGGTGCGTGCTTCACTGAAGGTCCTGTTACAAGGCTTCCTGATGCCATCCCAGGAAGGTGAGCCTGACTGTGATGGACACCTAGGAAAGAGAAACCCTCCAGCTCCTGCTGTGCTTTCCCACACCAGCTGTGCTGTGCCGCTGCTGTGCCTCTAAAATCCGAAGGTGGGAACTGTTCAAATACACCTCCCTGGACCTCTGTACCCTAGAATCCAGAGTCTGGATCACACACTGCGAGTTCTAGAACAAACACCTTTTGGATTCTCTCTGGTCACAAGCTGCTAAGGAGCATCTCTTCATCTTAGGGCTAAACCCAATTGGGAAGATCTCAGCAGAGTAAATAGGTGATTTAAATAGGGCCTGTTTACAAAGAAACATGAAATGCGCGTATGAATGACTACATGGAGCCGTGACTAGGGTTTATAAATGTTGGGGAGGGCCAGATTCAAGTAGCGGAATCTAGATGCTTTATTCTGGAGTCAGACAGCATCCATGGGAGTGACGAATTGGTATAAGCAAGGAATTGGGGCCAGATATCTGTAGCTGGAGTTTTCTCTTCGGGTCCTGCCAAGCCCCGGCAGTCCCTTAGCCCACTTATAAAATAAACATACAGACGCTTATATTATTTAAACTGCCTGGCCATTAGCTCAGGCCTATCATGGTCTAGTTCTTACTCTTATATTCAGCCCATTTCTATTAATCTATACTTTGCCATGTGGCTCGTGGCTTACCGGTACCTTACATCTTCCTTGTCCTGGCGGCAGCTGCAGGCAGTCTCCCCCTTCCCTTCCTGTTCCCTCAGTTCTCCTCTCTGTTAGTCCCGCCTATACTTTCTGTCTGGCTACTGGCCAACCAGTGTTTTATTTATTAACACAGTTGCCATACAGAACATCCCACAGCAGATATCAAAGAAAACATTCGGATAATCTAAAAAAAGTTATGGAATTCTTTTACACAATGAAGTCCACCAAAATATATATCCTCTCCATGGGAGAGCAACCAGTTGAGTTCTCTCTCTCCCCATCTGTTGTCTGTCCGTCCATCCCTCCCTCTCTCCCACTCTGCCTTTCTTCAGTTGTTTTTACACCTAAAGCTTTGGCATCCTAAGGCTAGGAATCAAAAATGTTTCTTTTGAAGAAAGATTTTGTATTTTTATTATCAATTGTGTGTGCACTCGAGTGTGTGTGTGTGGGGGGAGGGGGCGTTGCCTATGGCGACCAGAAGAGGATATTGGATCTCGGAGAGCTGGAACTACAGGTGGCTGTCAGCCTCCTGACATGGGCTCTGGGAACCAAAGTCAAATGTTCTTCAACATTGAGGCATTTCTTCACTTCCCCATAAGATTTTTTTTTCCTATTTGTGTGTGTGTGTGTGTGTATGTGTGTGTGTATGTGTGTGTGTGTAGGTCAAAGAGGAGTCAGCTCCTCTGGAGCTGGAGTTTCAGGCAATTGTGAGCTACTTATGTGGGTGCTGGCAATCGAACTCTGTTCCTTTGCGATAACAGGATGCTCCCCTACCCACTGAACCACCTCTCCAGCCTGCAAAAACTGTGTTCTTAGTAAGCAATCCTGGGGCTTGTGAAAAGCACTCAGGGCAAGAAGTGAACACTGGAGACACGAATACTTGAAACTGCCTCAGGCAGCATGGCGTCCCTGTGGACCTTGTGCTGTGTGTGGCACATGTTCCAAAGAAGCTGGTGTCCCTTCAAAACGGTGGCCTGCCAGGCCCTGTCTCTCTGACCTGCTCTGGCTGCTCAAGTCGAGGCCATATTCCCATCTTGAAGATGAGGAAAGGCAGGCTGCAGGAGTCCAGGTTACCCGGAAGTAGAAGCCTGAAACGAGATCTCTCACCCAAGTGACTTTCCTCCTCAAGCAGGTTCTGGTACAAGGATCTGTAATTCTCTTCATGTTGGTTTTTGTTGTTTTGTTTTGTTTGGGATTTTCTTCCTCCTGTATGTAAAGAGTACCAAGGTGAGCTGAAAATGACGGGTTCAAACCAGTACAGGTATGATATCAGGAAGCTGTGAGAAGTCCCTGAATTTTCGAATTTCAGACTCCACCATTATCTACAAAAGCCACAGGGTTTCCAATGCTTCTAAGGTATGCTCTTGGGGGCTCGGTGGAAGGAGGGACCTTTCAAGCTGATAAGGGCTGCTGACCAGGGACACTTATAATGACAACATGCCCCTCCCTTCACAACCCCTCTTCTTTCCTCTTCATCACTATCCTTAACTGTTTCCTCCCTACCAACGGCATCCCCATCATCTCTGACATCACACTGTCATCACAGTCATTATTGACTCCCCATCACTACCGTCACCGTGACCGTGTTCACCCCTACCACCGCAGTTACCATCCCGTGTGTAGAGAACATTGTCATGTTATGTATTACATTTTGTTTATGAACGTTACACCTGCGTGCCTCCACCCCAAAGAATACTCTGTGCTAGACTGGTTTCTGGTAACGTGAAGTAGATATCAGACTCTGCAACATAAAAACAAAAACAGCTTGACATGGAGGTGCACTCCTGCTATCTCAGCACCTGGGAGGCTGAGACAGGAGGATTGCAAATTCCAGGCCAACCTGGGTTTGGCCTGAGATCATGGCTAATGGGGTACTCTAGACCATGCCCTCTGCACAAAAACCAGAGAAACTCACCCCATGGAGACCTGAGGCTTGAGACTCCAATGATCAGCAAGGGAGAGGCTTGGTAGTAAGACAGGAGACTTGTTTTTTGGAAGCCTCAAAACTACTCAAGCAACTGTCCTCACTCCCTAATTACAGCCTTGCTGGGGAGGTCTGGAAGGGCTCTAGAGGCCTCCAGGCTTATAACCAGCTCCGCTTAGGTAAGAGCCCTGTGCAAACAAGCCTCTGGGGGCCACCGACCTGTAAACAGCTCTGCAGCTGACAGACACAAGCTGGGAATAAAACAAGTGCCTGCAGATCCCAGAGTCCAGAGCCAGCACCGCCTGGCCTTGTGCCAGGGGACGGGATCCCAGAAAGTTTGCCAATTCACTGGGGACCTGAGAACAAGTGGCGTGAAAGGAGAGAGGCTGGTGGGAAGAATGGATGTGGGACCAGCCAAAGTGACTTCCTCCGTGTAAGGGCTGGGGTGGCTCCACTGGAGGAGTGTGTCACTTACAGAGCAGAGGGAGTGAAATGGACTAAAGAGACAGAACACCCCCAGTGTGCGGTGGGGCCACGGGAGCAGCCCAGTCTCCCTAGGGAGCTGGCATTGTCAAAGGCAGGGGATAAACATGCCCCTTTGTGTTCTCCACAATTATAGCTGGCAGTGGATTTAAGACCTCTGCCCGGCACCATAAAACTGGTTAAGACGGCACATATTATGTTTTATGTATTTTATCACAAACAAACGCTGGGAGTGGTTAAAGGGTCTAGGTAGGATGACTCCAATAATAGGGTGTCAGTTAAAGGGATTTATTTATTTTTACTTTATGAGTACGAGGAGGACTTGCCTTTAAGTATGTATGTGTACCACGTTCAGGAGTGGTGCCCATGGAAGTCAGAAGAGAGCATCAGATCCCCTGGAACTGGAGTTATAGACAAGCTGTGAGCTCCCATGTGGGTGCTGGAAATTGAGCCTGGGTCCTCTGTAAGAGAACCCCTTACTGCTGAGCCATTCTCCAGCCTCTAAGTACTTTTTTTATCTATTAAAAAAATATTGCAAGTCAAGTCTTGCTAGGAATGTCGGAACTGAAAATGCATGCCCAGCTCGCCTCACTTGGGTAGTTTACACAAGTAACCTTGTCATGGGGAATATAAGTAATGGGTGTCTTTTTTTATATTCTTAGTTTAGATTTGTATCTCAACTTTTTTTTTTTTTTTTTTTTAAAAGACAGGATCTTACTCTGGCCCAGACAAGCCAGGACCTCACAGGAAGCCCAGGCTGGCCTCAAATTTTTGATCCTCATGGCTGAGTGGTGGAATTACAGGAGTGCACTGCCATGCCAGATGTGGCTTTACATCTTGAGATTTATTTTTATTTTGTGTTTTTTTTTTTCAAGACAGGGTTTCTCTGGGTTGCTTTGGAGCCTGTCCTGGAACTTGCTCTGTAGACCAGGCTGGCCTTGAACTCACAGAGATCCTCTTGCCTTTGCCTCCCGAGTGCTGAGATTGAAGGTGTGTGCCACCACCGCTCGGCATGGCTTTATATCTTTAACTCCCATTACAGGCACCATTGGGGCACTAAGGAAGCAAAGGCAGGTGAATCTCTGTGAGTTCAAGACCATCCTGGTCTTCATAGTAAGTTCCACGTCAGCCAGGGCTACATAGTGAGATCCTGTCTCAGAACAAAATAACCCAACAGTAGCCATGGCAGCCATAGCAGCCATGACTACAGGACACTTGTCCCTGTGACTTTCACCAAGTCTCCCCATTGCCTTCAATTCTGTAAAAAGTAACATTGGGTGGTATTTCCCCCCCCCCCCCCACTGTGGTTTCCTCCAAAGAAGGGACTTCCTTCCTGGAACTCCAGCTAGGATCCCTGTGGCCACTCTAAAAAGAGATGATTTCTATCCTCAGCCGATTGTGTTTCTGTCACTGACTCTCATGGCCCAGATAGTTTATAAGGAATAGAAGTTGGGCTCCTGATTCTGGAGGACACGAAGTCCAAGCATGGGTGCTGATGTCTACTGGAATCCGACAAGGGCCCTCCTGAGCTGTGACAAAAGTTGTCACATGGTGGAACAAACCAAAGTGTCACCCAGAGTTTTCCCCCTCGTCATTATTGTCATCATGGCACCCCAGCCTCATGATCCAGTCTAGCCCTGACCACCTCCCAAAGAAACTCCCTCCCCATGGATCCTCTGGAAGTGGAGTCGTAGACAGTTTAAGTCTCCATGTGGGGGCTGGGAATTGAACCCAGGTCCTCTGCAAGAGCAGCCAGTGCTCTTAACCGCTGGGCTATCTCTCCAGCCTCTAGAGCAGTGGTTCTCAACCCTCCTAATGCTGCAACCCTTTAATACAGTTCCTCATGTTGTGGTGAGCCCCCAAACCATAAAATTTTATTTTAATTGCTACTTCATAGCTGTAATTTTGCTTCTGTTCTGAATCATAATGTAAACATCTGATATGCAGGAGATCTGATATGTGACCCTGTGAAAAGATAAGGTCATTTGACCCTCAGATGGGTCCCCACCCAGGTTGAGAACCACTGCTCTAGAGTTCGGTTTGTTTGTTTGTTTGTTTGTTTTGTTTTTGTTTTTATTTCAATAAAATTTTTTTTGAAAGTCAGGGAGTATTCTTAAAACATGAATTTGGGGAATAAGTGAGGTGTTTTGGTGTGTTTAAAGTGGGGTTGGTTTTTGTTTGTTTCCTTGGTGGCACTGGGAAGTGACTCCAGGACATCTTGCACTCTACCAGCCCTGAATGTAGGAATCAGGTTTTGAATGCATGGATTTGGGGACATCGCCAGACCTTAGCCCTTTCTAAGTGCTGACTCCGCAGGCGCCCCTTGCACCAGCTTGGCGGCCTTCCTGCCTCTGTTTTATTTTCTCTTCTCACCAGTCAAGCCCAAATGAGAAAAGAACAACAGTCCAGTTCGGTTAAGAAAAATGGTTGTGTCAGCCAGCCCCCCCCACCCCTCACCCCCCACCCCCACCCCTCACCCTCACCCTCCACCCCCCCCCCAAAGCATCCACAGGCGTTGCCTCCCCTCCGAACAGGTATTGCCCTGTTTTCTAAAGGGATTATGTATTATTTTCCTTTCAGAAGTTTTACAGTCATCTGTTGTTTTATGCAAAACTAGATACCCTGGGGCTGACGAAGTGAGTTTCTAAAATACGAAACGTTTTCTACTGACTTCATCATGAACACAGATGTGTTCCTACAAGAAGAGAAAAATCTCCCAGTAATCACAGACGCGGCTTTACCACAAGAGGAGGCTAAGCAGAGGCCAGTCCAGTGCAAATGGAATCACCGCGGTTCTGGCAGGAGTCTACCTGCCTGGAATCAAATGACGGGATAGAGTGGTTTGGACCCCGCTCTGCTTCTAGCAGGCATTAGAATCCTGTGAGGTAAACTAGCTAACCTCTGACCTTCTTCATTAATCATACCTGTTTTAAAGGGCTATTGTGAGGCTTATGTGACTTCCTTGCAAAGTGCTTGACACACAGTAGGTCCTCCTGAGTGGTGACTGCTATGACCTACTGTCTCTCTTAGTTTGCAGAGAAGAATACAAAGAGCCTGCTGTGTGCTATTGGGGCTTTCTCCAGGCCGATAAAGGCTAAGATGCCCGCAGCACACAGCCAGAGGCTGACAACCCTGTGCCCTATGACTTCACTGATAATCCTCCCAACCAGTTCTGCCCCACCCTGTGCAGTTAAAAAAACACAGGCTTGAATTTCCATCCAACTCCCCTTCATACCTGAGCCACCGCAGGAGAGCATTCTGGTTTTTGTGACCTAGACTCACAGGTCCCAGGCTTGCCTCCAACTCCCTATGTAGCTGCCTATGGTCTTGAACTCCTGATCTTCCTGCTCTCACCTCCTGAGTGCTGATGATAGGTGTGTGCCTGTATGCAGGGCTGAGGATCAAACCTACAGTCTCAGGCATGCCCAGCAAGCACTACCCTTACTGAGGTCCAGCCTCGGCCCTGAGGATTCTCTCCTGCTGGTTGCTTCTCCACTCCTGGGATCATGGGGTTTCTTATCCATCTTAAGGTCACTGTGTTTAGCAACTAAAACCACAACATGCACAGATATATCTGAATTTCAGATAAGAGGACACAATTTTAATATAAGCATGTCCTATGCAGTATTTGGAGTGTAAAGGCATTAACTCATC
>CABHPR010139957.1:8990-36679 GCA_902168415.1 Peromyscus melanophrys | reverse complement strand
TCCTTTCCTTTCCTTTCCTTTCTTTTCTTTTCTTTTCTTTTCTTTTCTTTTCTTTTCTTTTCTTTTCCTTTCTTCTCTTTTCTTTCCTTTTTTTAAAGCAGGGAATTACGGTGGGCACCTGTAATCCCAGTGCTGTGGAGGCAGACATCAGTGGATCCCTGAGACTCGCTGGTCAGCCAACCAACCTTGACTTCTTAGCTGACACCAGGCCGGTGAGAGACCCTGTCTCAGATAACCAGGTGGCCAGCCTGTGAGGAATGACGCTCACAGTTGTCCTCCAAGCCTTCACATGCGGACATGTGCCCCCGTAGGAACACACAGAGAAACACAAACATACACACACAACACCGACACTCGAGCAGACACTGTCCAAACGAAAACAAGTGGGAGAGACATTCTCTTTCCCAGTAGCTACTTTGGAATTATACGGTGCTAGCAGTTCTTCTTGGAGAGGTCCTCTCTTGGTTTCCCGGTACTGTAGTAGTCCATCAATTGGAATTACGCATTAATGAAAGTGGAATGATATGCCGTGCTCCTGGGAATGCTGGACTTAAGCCTTGCGTCTTGACCAGGTGCAAAGGACAAAGCTACTCAGTTAAAAATGATATATAGCTTTGAGGATCTAAGCCTTCTTGTCATGGTTCAGCTGGTGACTTGCCGTGATACTGGGTCACAAGTTTTAGTGCTTTACATGTCACATGGGCAGAGACAGAGTGGAGCAGGTAGGGCCTTGGATTTTGTTGTCCATGAAGAGGTGGTCAAGGTGAAGAATCTTGGCATAAAATAAATGCTGGATCTGGCCTGTGGCGGGAAGAACCTTTCTGTAGAGCTCCTTTCTTTGTTAGTCATGTGAAAATTTAGCTGCTAAAAACAAAAAACAAAAAACAACAACAAAAAAAGCGACACCCTTTCTCCCTGATGCTCTACTTACAAAGAGATTCTGATTACTTTATGTAAGCCGCCTATAAAATATAGATACCGGGCCGGGCAGTGGTGGCGCACGCCTTTAATCCCAGCACTCGGGAGGCAGAGGCAGGCGGATCTCTGTGAGTTCGAGGCCAACCTGGTCTACAGAGCGAGATCCAGGAAAGGCGCAAAGCTACACAGAGAAACCCTGTCTCGAAAAACCAAAATAGATAGATAGATAGATAGATAGATAGATAGATAGATAGATAGATGGATGGATGGATGGATGGATAGATAGATACCGGGACAAATGAAGCCTGCTAAAATGAAGTTCAAAGCCACGTGTTGCTGGCAGGCTGCGCAAATGAGGTCTTCGTATCCCAGAGAGGCTGTGAAGTAGAGGAAGGGACAAGCCAGGGTTGAAATCTGTCTGCTGGCTTCCTCTTCAAACCCCCTGGTGTTTCATCTGTGAAATGGGAGGAACTGAGCACATACTAATTATTGAGATGTTTGCTTTTCTCCGTGTGACTTATCATCTGTATCTAAGTATGGGAAAGCATGCATCTGCATACCCATGTGTGCACCTACATGGACACTGCAGAATCTGCAGGCCTTAGGAATGAAAGTGATTGGACCACAGAAGTTTCAGACGTTTCTTGGAGGCACAGACAGATATGGAGAGAAATGTACATGAGGAATGAGGCAGACCTAGATAGAGTAAGCTGTAGACTTCCCCCGGGACTTTATTTTAGATATATGGTGTATTACCCTCTTTCCCAAACAGGTGATATTCTGAAACTGTGAACAAAGGGTGTAGGGAAGGTTTAACTCTCGTTACTTATTTCACACTTTCTCCTTAGAAGTGCTCATGAACAGCAAAAAAAATAAAAAATAAAAAAATAACAGTATTGGTAGTAATTATTGTAAGACCTCAGATATCCCCTAATCTAAAAAAATAACATGTCAAAGTTCCGGGTAATTAAGAATACACTTGATGAATGCAGAAGATGAGCTCTTCTTATTCTGTTTTTATTGTTTTCCTGTGGGGATGGGGATGTGGGGCGGAGTCTGAGGTAGGGTCTCATGCAGGCAGGCATTGGGATTGGTACATAGCCAAGGACTTGAACTGTGAACTCCTAGTTCTCCTGCCTCCGAGTTTCTGAGTGCTGAGATCACAGGTGTGTACCATCACTGTTGGTTTCCATGGTGCTGGGGACAGAACCCAGCACCATGTGCACGCTGGGCAAGGGCTCTGCCCACTGAGCCACATTCGCATTGTGAGCTTATCCCATTCTTTGGTGTGTCGTGTCCCCCGTCCCCGTCCCCGTCCCCCCCACCCCCCTCCGGTTTGTCGAGACAGGGTTTCTCTGTGTAGTTTTGTTGCCTGTCCTGGATCTTGCTCTGTAGACCAGGCTCACCTCAAACTCACAGAGATCTGCCGGGCTCTGCCTCCGGAGTGCTGGGATTAAAGGCATGCGCCACCACTGCCCAGCGCTTATCCCATTCTTGATCCTCACTGGAAATTTAGGTGTCAAGGTCAGCATCCTTAGCGTATTGTAACATGTAAATCTTTAACGTCTAGAACTTTCTGCCTCTGTGTTGTAAGAGGATGTGGGAACGGATGCAGAGAGGCGCTAGCATTTAATGCCACAAACCAGCGTTTTAGCATTTACATTTGTGCTCACTTCACACATCCTTCCGCAGCCTCGGGAGGTAACTCAGTGCTGCCGGAAAGGCTGTAACTCCTTTCGGGAAAGGTTTCATTTTCTTTCCTCCCAGTTGCGGGAAGGTGTTTTGAGATACAGACAGCCTTCCTGTGTAGTCTCTCCTAAATGCCAAGTTGGGGGCTGGGGAGCTCAGTGGATAAAGTGTTTGCCATGCAAGCCTGAGTACCTGATTTTGAATCTCCAGCACCCGCATAAAGCCAGCTATGGTACACAGACCTACTGCGAGGCGGAAGGCAGAGACAGGAGAATCGCCCACAAGCTCTCGGGCTATCCAGTCTGGAGTACACATCAGTGCATGACAAGGCAGACCCAGTCTCAAACTACAAGGAAAGGTGACAGACATCCGTGGTTGTGATCTGACCTCCCATATATGCTCACGGCACACATTCCCACACACATACACACGTTATATGCACAGACACACAGATCATGCACATCAAACTAAAGTTAAATAAATTAAACCTTGTGAAAAATGCCCAGGTAGCCCTTATATATAAATCACATGGAACTCAAACTACCCTCTGAAGCAGAGTTGATTTTCCACGAAACCTTTGTACTTATGAGAGTTTTCTTTTCCTGTCTCCCATTGTTTACTTAGATAGTATAGTAGGTACTGAATAGCAACTTTGTTGTTTAATAAGGGACATAATAATAATAATAATAATAATAATAATAATAATAATAATAATTTACTGTCTAATAAGATATTTTAGGTCTTCATGAGCATGATTTAGTCTTCTTGCAGCAAAGCACTTCCCACCTCAGCAGAGACCTGAGTTCTCAGTCAGGTTGTACAATTGCTTTTTAATGAACTCTTTCCTAAGTAACAGCATTACATGTGAAATACCTTGTCCTGTATTATTAATGGACCCCAGAACGAAAGCCACAAAGACGTTGAGAAGTTTGCAATGCAGAGAAAAGAAAGGAGGGCAGAATTTATTGCCAGTTCAATACAGTGCTAGTTAGAAGCCTTTGAGCTATCATATTTATTCCCCTGCAGCAGCGTGGAGCCCTGGGTAGAGCTGCTGTGAGCTACAGCCTATGAAGACGTTCCACCAAAATCTGCCTTCGTTATTTAAGGCCCGGCCTGACTGCTAGAATTTAACATAGTGACAACTTCCTCAGAGGGAGACTGAGGAGGTGGGGGTGCTGATATTTTACAACCTGCGAAGTTAAGCATTAAGATAGTCAGGGCCCAGCTCTCATTAGCTGAATGGTAGATTTTCCTAATTAGTTCTTTCTACAGCAATTAGCGAGGACCGGTCTAATCACTTCATGCGAAACCAATCTCAGGCTCTCAGAAAGAATGCCCTTGGCTTCTCTTTCAGATTGCAGTTTTTCGGATTTTTCCGCATGCCCTCTGAGAACAGCGTCTGTGGCCCATGCTTATTTTTAAAGGTGAGCAGGCTGCGCAGGGACGTGTGAGCAGAGCTGACCAGCGTGATTAGGTGAAAGCAGTTGTCGCTGTCCTGCTTTAACTAGAGACGCTCTCTGCTCTGATGCCTTGCACGGTGAAATGGGGATGGAGATTGCAGCAGCCATGCACTGTTTAGCATGGCTGCTACTCCACAGAGAAGAGAACATGATGTATGTTAGATTCAGAAGGCATTTGGGGCCTGGGGCCGTGGGGCTTGATTCCCTAGCCTCTGCGGGACCCCGATACCCCCATTTGTATCTGCTGATCTATGCAGGTAGACCTCCCTCTCTCTCTCTCCCAACTCCCCTCCATTTCTCTCTGCCCTCCCTTTCGGCCTCAGAGCATGATGGCCATTTCAGAGTCCTTCTCAGATGTCCGCTGCCCATCCATTGCTCTCGGTTTTTCAGTTGACCCAACTGTGGGCATCGAAGTTGGTGACGTTCACTGGAACTAGAAAGGAAGTCGATGGCAGTGTGGCGTCCTGCAGCACATCAACAGTTTCCTCCTTTTGGAGAGAAGCCCCTTGTACACAAGAAGATGGATGGAAAATGCTGAGAGAGGGAGAGAGGGAGAGAGGGAGAGAGTTATTGTCCAAGAGAAAAGCAAGCATCTTCATCCTCCAAAAGCTGTAGCAAGGCTAAAGACTCGTATGGTCCATTACTATGCTCTTAACCTCTCAGCAGAACTTCTGGGATTGATGTTACTGCAGTTGTGAGTCAGAGCCCAGATCCTAGCAGTCGCCTGACAAGCCAGGTTTGGCCATCCATCCTTAATGGTCCCGTTAGGGACAAAATTGTGACAGGCAGAAAAGGGAGATTTAGTCAATCTAACCATGTCGGGAAGAGGGACAAAAAGATCAGGTGACACTCCCCCCTCCAAAGTCCATCTTTGGGGTCCTAACATGAAGTCTGGGTTTAAATAGAGAATAAGAGGTATACACAGCAATATTAAGCAGTGTTGGACAAGGGGTGGTTCTGCCCATCACTGACCCATCATGGTCTTAACTACAGTCTCTCCTCTGCAGAGGTCTGACAGCTTGTCCGATCATATGAAGTCTCTTCTTGGGAGACAAGTTCCTCCTTCAGATGCTTCAGACTTCAGCCTTTTCCTTTCTTCCCGGAGGGAATTCCACTTCCTTAGAGTCTGTCTGAATAGTCTGACAGCCCAAAGGAGAAAGACACACGTGCCTTTGCAGAATGTCTTCACTCCTGACAGGGTGGTTACGTCGAGGAAAGCGTCACATCTGCATCACTTAATGCAGAGGTCACACGTGATCACCGAGCAGCTTAGTGACCCTGAGAAACTGAACTTTTCCATTTCCCTCTGTGTTATATTTAGTTGAAACTTAGCTGTGATCCGAGTGGCTGGTGACTACTGTGTTAGACGTGTGGGTTCTGGTTTCTTATACCTCCTCCCCGCAGCTGCATGGCCACCCTATCTGTCATCTTTTGTTTCCTCTGGAACTTTTTCTCATGCTCTGTGGAAGTCTACCTCATGCTTGTGCTATCCACACATCATGGTGTTTTCCACCAAGCTAGTGTTTTATTATGAAGGTAGAAAGGAGAGGCCAGGAAAGAGCTTGGCAGATCAAGTGCTCGCCGTGCAAGCTTGAGGACCAGAGGTCAGATACCCAGCACCCATGTTAGTCTCATGGCCTGCCTGTCACATCCCAGTGCTCAGGAGATGGAGATCAGGAATCCCTGGAGCATGCTGACTAGCTAGACTATCTGAATCATTTTGCTCTGAATTCAAGTGAGACACTCTGCCTCAGTCTGTAAGGTGAAGAGTAAAGTGGGGGAAAGACTTGACATCAATCATCATCTGGCCCACATATACTCATGCACCCACAAACACATTAACCCTCACACGTTAGAACATGCATGCACACCACATACACAAACATATGTAATAAATAAATAAAAGGCAGAGAAGACCTTGTAATCTTTTTTTTTAAGTAGACAGAATATTGACTTTGTCTCTCAGAGGAGAGATGGGCAGAATCTGTCTATGTCAGCCTGATGATAGGACCTTCCAAATCTCAATGATAGAACAATATTGAACAAGTCTCTAAACACCTAGATGAAGTGCATGCAAATGCCTTCAACAGCCTCCCCATGATGTTTTAATTATCATTAATTAAAGTAAACAGAAATGGAATATTTAATCATCTTCATCAATGATGTTTAACAAATGTTTTAACTTTGCTCACGGTCGTTAGTTGTGCTGTTGTAGAACTCTCCAGCTCATGCTGAGCCAGGGAGTTCCCAGAATGAGTGTTGCAACCAGTCTGCCCGCCGCTCCCATGTCAAGAAGGCTCCTTTAGGTCTCCAAGACCCCAGAATTCACTCCTGTTTAAAGGAAACTGGGAAGAACACTGAGCTTGGATAGTCCTTGGAGTGCATGTTGATTTTCTCGGGAAACACTTGGGAAGACCTACTGTGCACCACGAAGTTTGAGAGTCCCTGGGAATGAATGCACAGAAGGGAAGGCAGGCCTGACGGTGTTTGTTAGTGGTAAGAGATCCTTCCTAGCAACATTGTAGGCTTTATTTTCAGTCATCAGAACAGAAAAATAAAATAAAGTAAAGGCCACATTGTGATTGTAACCTCCATTGTAACCTCAAGCTACTGATACATAAATAGCTAATGGTAACACCATATAATAAATAGTATATCCAAAGTGTAGAGTGAGATATGGAAGAAAATCAGAAGGTTAATAAATTATATACTGACATGAAAAAGTGGCCTTATATAACCTTGTGTAATAAAAATGAATAAATAAAGCAAAAAAGAAAATCAGCTGGAGAGATGGCTCAGTACACATACACACACACACACACACACACACACACACACACACACACACACACACACACACACACAGAGATAAACTCTTACCGGCATTTTAGGATTTTCTGGGTCTAAAGAGAAGGCAGAGCATTTCCTAATGAAGGTTATGTTATCAGGCTAAGATCCTCAGTGAACATGGCTGCCCTCCCTGAGTTTCTGACAGGAGGCATGGCTGTTTTGATCCCTGGTACCAGGTGGTAAGTTTTAGATGTACTCAGAGCCAGGATTAAGGTGAGACAAGAGAGATACCTGAGGCACAGAATTCATGGAGACACTTGCTCTGAGGGTTGTATCAGTTCAATGCTGGTATTGACAAGAGCCTAGGCCTGATTCTAAAATTGTGTGCCTGAGGCACTTCACTTACCTTGTCTCCATCCTGACCCTCAGAAACAACTCTGATTTTTATGCAGAGAAGGGCTCAAAGGGAAAGTGTTCGCGGAACTTACCCGGCTCAGTGCTGTAGATAGGGCAAGGGACAACGTCATGAGACTCATAAGTTACAGCCAGAAGGATGTCAGGAGGGAATGTGAAGGATGGGAATGAAAAGAGCCCAACTATGTTACAACTAAACTCCAAGGATCATTTCCTGTCCTGAGCTTGGGATTTCTGCCCTGCCCTCAAGGTCATGGCCAAGTCAAACCAGCCCTGACCTGTCTGCTTAGAACTGTGCGCTTGACTTCATTTTGAAGGAGTTGTGGAAAAACTGTAGTTTGAAAAACATGTCTGGACCCCCATGGACGTGGTCTGCCTGTTGGTCTTATGTATTCAGAGAACAGCTGTCTTGGTGGCTCTCTAAATTCAGTGACCTTATTTTAACAGATGATCAACACAACATAGAACCTTTGGAGGATTAGGAGACATTTTAGAGAGTTTATCAAGAATAAGCAAAGATGACATTTGGCTAACAGTGTGTCCCTACCCTACAAAACCATTTGTTTTGGAACAAAGTTTTCCCACTTGACAAGTTGAAAATTACCAATACTGTTTATAACTCCTTCTCATATCCCAGCTTTGGGATGTGTTCAGGAGGCATCCAAGAATACGTTTATCTGGGGAAACATGGACTAGGAGTCATCTTGGCTCTCTGGGCTGTCTGCTGTTTTCTCTTACTGTGCTGCAATTGCTCTAACAGGCAGGTGCCCATTTGCAGAGCCAGGTCTGTTATGCCTTTGATTCGAAGCAGTTCGGAAACAGTAAACATGAGGCTGTTGGTGGACCGTTCTGAGCTTCCTGGGTCCTCATTCTCTGTATCCAGAAAGCAATGGAAAAATGCATGACATTTTGCAGAAGGTCCTGCAAAGTGCCATCAACTAAACTCAGTCCCTGTGCCCCCGGGTGTAGAATTATACACCCTAATGGTTGAGTGCCTGTTAAAGACCGTCTAATGCAGTTTCTGTACAGAGAATCTTCTCATGGCCTGTTCCCAAACAGCCATTGAGCCATGGGTTCCCATGACAGTGTCCTGTGACAGTGACAGTGACCTCTGTGTCATTGTTGGCCAGCCTGACTTCCATTTCCTCTGCTTTCCTCTCTAAGAACAAGTTCCTTTGGTAGTACGTCCTGATTTCTTTGTGTGTGTATATGTATGTGTGTGCCATATGTTTACCTCTGTGTCTGGTGGGGGGCGGGGGTGGAAGAGGTCACTGTCCACCTTGGATTTTGAAACAGGGTCTCTCAGTAGCCTAGATTTCACCAAGCAGGCTAGGCTGGCTAGCCAGTGAATCCCAAGGATCCTTCTGTCTCCTCCTTCCCAGAATAAGGAGTAAAAACACAGACCACCACACCCAACAATTTTTTTTACGTGAGTTCTGGGGATCAAAGTCAGGCCCTGGGTCATTCAAGACATCCCCGACCTTATGTATCCGCTGTTTAAATTTTATGCATAGCATCTTCAAATCAGCCCTTTAACCTTCTGATTGCTGTGGCCTCTCCTCACTCTACTCTCAGCTCCTTCTTAGAGTTTTAAGTCGTATCTTCTTGGAATTGAAGCCCCTCTGTCCCTGTAAGCCTCCTCCTTTCAGAGTGTTTGATATGTGTGACTGCTCCTTTGAAATTTTGTTTGCCCATTGTACTAGCTGCTTTGATTTTGTGTGTCAACTTGACACAAGCTAGTGCCAGCAGAGAGGAGGGTGCCTTAGTTGAGGAAATGTCTCCCTGAGATCTAGCTGTAAAGACTTTTCTTAATTACTGATCAGTGGGGGAGGGCTCAGCTCATGGTGGGTGGTGCCATCCCTGGACTGGTGGTCCTAGGTTCTATAAGAAAGCAGGCTGAGCAAGCCAGTAAGCAACAGCCCCCCACCACCACCACCACACCCTCTGCCTCAGCTCCTGCCTCCAGGTTCCTGCCCTGTTTGAGTTCCTGTCCTGGCTTCCTTCAGTGATGAACAGCAATGCTGAAGTGTAAGCCAAATAAACCCTTTGCTCCTTAATTTTCTTTATGATCAACTAAGGTCCACAAATATTGAATGGACATTTAAAAAAAGCAACAATCAATAGGTTTAAAGTTGTATGCTGTCCTGAAGAGTGCAGTAAAACCATACATAGTGCCAGTCCCATCTCCTCAGCATGTGAGTCATCCTTTTATCCAGATAATCCACACTGTTAGCTGTGCATATCTCTTGCCCCTTACCTAAGCCTGGTCTCCACTCCCTGTGAGTCACTTAGTTATTTTTGGTTATCAGGTAGGTTGTCCTGGAATGCATCCCTTCTAACCTGTGCCAAGATGCCGACGGCTTTGACTTCATCCCCTTGCATTAGGTGTTGTGATGCTTTGTTACTGGAGTGGTTAGGCTTCCCACCATTCCTCAAGAGGCCAGTTAAACAGACACAATCGTGGAATGTGGAGAAAGGAGATGTATCAGATGTGGCCACACGGGGAAAGGGGACAGAGAAGTCCAGTGGCCAACCCAAGCCCACCTTTCGCTTCTGATAAGAGATTTATGTGTAAATAGACACCAGAGGTATGGGTAGATGAGCAGTCCTGGTCGAGATGCCATCCCACTCACTGTCGGCCATCCTTGTCTCCACTCCAGTCTCTCCTGCTAGGTAGTCTTAACAAAATGTCAGAGCTATGTGAAATCTCTTTCCAGGCACCAGGCTTCCAGCCGTTGCTTTCTCCCAACACTGCTCCTGAGGAAACTCCAATTCCTAGGAGGCCAGTGTTTCCGATAGTGGTCCGATAGGCGAGCGGTGGCTTCGATTGTCTCTTTAGACATCCTCACCTCTGCCAGGGCTCTGACTTAAATCATCCATCACAAGATAGGAGAGTGCTATATCGGAAAGGAAAGGGAAGGTAGGAGGGGCCAGAAAGGCAGAAAAACCATATGAGACCGGTCACATAACATGTATTATAGTAAAGTGTTAATGGCTTATCTGTGTTGTTACATTAAGTATTGTTAATCTCTTACTTTGACTAATTAATAAATTGAGCTTTACCGCAGAAATGTATGCATATGGAAAAACAGTCTATTGAGGGTCCTGTACCACAGATGCCTTCAGAAGTGCGGTGAGGATCTTAGCAGGCATTTCCCAAGCAAAAAGAGGCGTGAACTAGGGAAAGTAGGCTAGACCCTGTCATTTCTTATTGTGGTGCGGCAGGAATGGAGTTATATCATCCTCCTTCGCCTCCTCCACCTCCTCTTCTCCTCCTCTTCTTCATCTCCAACCTCTCCTCCCCCTCCTCCTCTCCTTTTTCTCTTCCCCCTTCTTTTTTACTTCCCCCCTCAAAATTCAGGGTGAAACTGTCTTAATCAGGTCAGTTCACCTCTCCAGGCAGCAAACCATTTCCCCTTGCCTTTCTGAGCTACCCAGGGAACGTCTGCTTTATTTTAGAACATAGTCTGGAAACTTGATTACCATCAGATAATACCTTCTGTATAAAACAACCTGCACCTCACACAATCATCTTTACTTTTAAAATCCTTTGGCCTTTGCTGTGTTAGAATAAAGCATTGGAGCACAATCCAGGCACCCAAACCAACCTGGGTCCATTATCCATACACACGTAGCTTCTGAGGTCTGTGTGCCAGGGTCATACCCTGACCATGAAGGAATGTGTGTGAGTGTTGGTGAATGGCTTGGTAACTTTGAACAGATAGATAACTCAAGGATAGCACATCTGCCCCAGCCATATGAAAGTTGCACACACTCACCCCCTTCCCAGGACACTGGCTTTAATTGTGCATGTTTGGGGAGCGCAGCTCACCATGTTTCCCCTGCATTAAGTTCTACTCTGCTGTTTCTCCCTGAATGGCTTCCTCTGCTTCCTGCAATCCCACAGAATGTACTTGGGATAGATAGTTACTACATTTTCCATCGCTGTGATAAAAACAACTTAAGGGAGAAAGGATTTATTTGGGCTCATGGTGGGGAAGGCAGGGCAACGGGAGTGTGAGTTGCTGGTCACATGGCATCATCCGCAATCAGGAAGCAGGTGAGTGCTGGTCCTCAGCACGTTTTCTTGGGAAAGGTGAAGTCCTGAGTGCAGTAGTGACCTGGGCATTGCCATGTCAAGGACCCCAGTCAGGTTCAGGCAAATGGCAGAGTCTTGCCCTGGTTCGTGTGTGGATGTTGACAGTCTGTACAGAAATTATTGACCACAGCTTCCTCTTCAGGGACGCTTACAGCCTGAGACTGCTTTCTTACAGAGACCTAATGCTGAGAATAGCTAACCGTGACTTGTAACTCCGTGGTATATAATAAATGCCCCGAGTGCATCTCCATCAGCATGCATGGCACACCTGATCCCAGCTCTTCTGTAATTGTATCTGGGTGTCTGTCCTTTCTTCCTTCCCTCCTTGCCCCAGTCAGATGTCCAGAACTGAGCCACATGAGTCTCTGCACGTTCTCATTTTTATTCTATCTGGGCTATCAGCCCATGGGATGGTGCCACCAGTAATCAGGGTCCATGTTCTTACCTCAGTGAGGCTAATCTAGAAACTCCCTCACAGACATGCAGTTGGCTTGTTTCCTAGGTGATTCTAGTCTGTGAAGTTGATTGTCAAGTCAATATTAAGTATCATGGTGGTCAAGAACTAGTCCGGTGTTTTGTTCTCCTTCTCTCCTATAATCCCTCCAGATACTATGTGAAGTAGATACACCATTTTCATCCTCTGTTTCACCCGCCTGAGGTTTGAAGAAGTGAACTAGATCACCAAAGCAGGTGTCACACTTGTCCCCAAGCATTCCATCTAAGAAACCTCTGCTCCCTGACTTCTCCAGCTCTAATTCTGTGCTGGTGACGAGGGGGTCCTAGAGCAGCCTATAGGCTTATTGATTGTACCACCACTTGGCACACAGCAAGGCGGATCTAAATCAGCCCTTGAATAATAGAATTTTCATGAGTGATTAACCTAAAAGCTGGGATTTAGAGATTGAGCATTGATTGTTAAAGGATAAATGCTATTTGGAGCATCTTACTGGATTTGATTAAAGTGAAATTCAAAAACCATCACAAAGATGATTATTTAATAGTGGGACTATATGGATCTTTTTTGTGGCTTAAGTCATTGACACTCCTGTGGTTATTGTCTCAGTGCACGAATCCAGAGTATAATTGACCCTTTGAAAGTTGGAGGCTAGTGTCTTCTTTGACAAGCTCCTGTGAGCTTGGTTTCACTGTAGTATAATCAGCCTCTGAAGACTATGGTTCTGTTTTATGTTGTTGGTTTTTTTTTTCCCTCCTGCCTTGTTTATTCTTGTGCATAATACATACTTGCGGACAGATAGACAGACAAAAATCATTTTATATATTCCCCAGGGACTCGAGATTCAAGAGAGATTTGATTTCTGAGTGAGAGTGGGGGAACCTATTAGCCTATTAGTGTAGCTCCTCTGTAGGTGTATTGCTTGCCTAACATATACGATGGCCTGGGTTTGATCCCTAGCTCTGCATAACCCTTGGCATGGTGCTGTCCACAGCGGTCATCCTAGACTTTCAAGGTTGTGAAGTCCAGCCTGAGTTGGGGTCTAGAGAGATGACTCTTTGGTTAAGAGCATTCACTGTTCTTGCAAGCCGGCTGGAATTTGGTTCCCAGCACCCATGTTGGGAGGCCCATAAGCTCATGTAGATCCAATCTAGAGGATCCTATGCCTTGGGTCTCTTAATCACTAGGATGCTAATTACCCAGGTCCCATTCTGACTGTCACACCCGGGAAGTGTAAGCTACACTTTCCTGGAATGGTAAACTGTTAAGAACAAGCAAGCAGAATGCTGTATGTAGCAAGCTGGGTCTCTCCTGTTGCCACTAAAGGTTAGAAGGGTTTCTGTTTGGAGGTGGAGTCACCAAATAGGCAGTGCTGGAGGAGCTTCAACAGCTGGATGGGACGAGTTGGAGTAGAATGAGTACACTGCACCCCAGGCTGCATCTCATGGTCAGATACGTGCCTTAGATGACGTTACCTAGAAGGCAAGCCCCAATCCTGCAGGACAATAGTGTTTGTGAATTGTATAGATGTAAAGTGTACAATGTCATGTCCTACTATGCACGTAAGAGTCGATTAGTGGCTAGTGGAGATTTCATGTGGGTGTTGTCCAGTGGTCCAGACGGTTAATATGCTACCTTCCGTATTTATCTTTGGGGATGGAGTGACGTCACCTAAAGTCTCCAGAGACCATTAAGTCAGAAGTCTTACAGATTTCCTGGGTCTTTAGTCTTTCTTTTAGATTGATTTATGTTACTTTATATGTATGTGTTTGCAAGAGATCAAAAGAGGGTGTCAGATCCCCTGCAATGGACATGACAGATGGTTGTAAGCCACCATGTGGGTGCTGGGAATCGAACCAGGATCCTCTGCAAGAGCAGCAAGGACTCTAATCTGCTTAGTCATTTATCCAGTCCTGTGTTTCTTTTCTATTGTAGTGTGTGTGTGTGTGTGTGTGTGTGTGTGTGTGTGTGTGTGTGTGAGAGAGAGAGAGAGAGAGAGAGAGAGAGAGAGAGAGAGAGAGAGAGAATGTGCGCATGCACGCATGCTATAAAGTATGTAGGTTCTTTGAGTCTACCATGTAGGTCTCAGAGATAGAATTTGGGATGTCAGACTTTGTTGTAAGTGCTTTTACCCTGCTAAGCCATCTTGTTAGCTCCTACTGGATCTTCTTTTTACTCGTTGACTTGAAAGCACAGAAGGGGGAAAAAAATCAATCAATAAAATGAGAGCTTCATTTTTGTTGATCAAAAATTCCTTTTTCCATGGTTTTCTAAATTCCTTGTTTATGATTTTTATTCTCAGGGTGGTGGCTTAAGCATCCTGTTGTGAGTGCTTGCAAGCAGTACAGGAGTGTACATTTCCCGTCTCTTGAAGGGAGGCCGGGCACTGTACACTCCAAGGGAGTGGAAACCCCTCCAGCCGCCTCCACCAGGACAGCGCTTTCCTCTCTCTGTCCAGCACTCCATTCCCCACCACTCCTAAAGGCTCTAAATTACTTAAGAACAGGAAGCACAGCCTTGAGCCTGTCAGCTCCCCACCCCCCTCAGTCCCCCGAGTCTTTCCTCTGAGCACACTCGAAGCCCAGCTTTGGCGTCAGGAGACTGCATGCCAGCATCTGGTGTTAATATCCACTGTTGACATTTGGCGAATGAGAACATGAGCTATTAGGAGAGATGTTTGCTTGTACCTAATTAATGTCCCCTTGTATCCCTTCTTGTTGTCAGCTCCACTTCCCCCTTCCCGGCTTGGCATTTCAGTTGACTGACTAACTTTAAAAGTTAATTATTTCTCTGTTGAATGCTAAATGCCGCCTTTTTTTTTTTTGAATGCCGTGGCTCAATGTGAATTATTAGTTATCAAAAATTTAAAAAAAGAAAAAGAGCTGAGCAATTATCAGCTCTTCACCTGCAGCCAGTGTTCTTCTGGCTGATCACTTCTCTATGCGCTGAAGTCTGGTAATGTAGACTTCTCTCGAAGATGTTAACTCCCCTCTCACTGTGTTCCCGTGCTTGCCTAGCTTCTTCCTGTGCAGGGATCATGTGAGATCCTGCAATGCCATCCCATAGCAACAACAGCTGACAAGGCCGGGTCTTCCTTGTTCGTTTTGCTCCAGTCTCCAATCACTGTTCAGAATCACTTGGCATTTCCAGTAGACTCAGAAGTAAGGCACCTACAAGATAAGAAAGTCCAAGCAGCTTTCTTAAATGTCTATCTCCATGGCCATTGGCACCTCTTTATTCACCTTCAGATACATTCATGGAGTTTTCACTAACAGTTACTCTGTGCCAGGGTTTGTGACTGAGTTTCCATGATCCTCTTTGTGTGTACATGCCCATCTTAAATTTGTAAGTCAGCTGCTGTGTGTTTTTATATATACATGTGCAAGTGTTCGAAAGTTGCGTAGAGTTGCCCATGTACTTGAGTGTAGAGACCAGAAATGGATGTCTGGTGTCTTCCTTAATTGCTCTCCAGCAGATACTGTGAAAATTATTTTTATTGCATTTTGTTATTATGTGTGTGTACAAGTGCGTGTGCACACTTGCCTGTTACCATCTCACCAGCCTTCTACCTTATTTTTTGACATAGTCTCACTGAACCTGGAGCTCACAAAATTTGACTAGACTAGCTAGCCATGAAGACCACAGTATCCGCCATCTCCATCTCCCTGGTATAAGATTTATAGGTGTGTGCCCCCTCACTTGGATTTTGGGTTTTTTTTTTTTGTTTTTGTTTTTGTTTTTTAATGTGGATTCTGGAGATTGACATTATCTTCCTGGTTACAAGGCAAACACTGTACTCACTGAGCCATCTCCCCAGCCTAGATCCTCTTTCTTTTAATAATCCTGACCAATAAAGACTTACAACTTTAAGATCAATAATTTAAAGTCTCTAAGAATTTGAGTCGTTTATATGCATGATTCCATGGCAAGGAACTGGTAGGCTAGATTCCAGGCCCATAGTTAAAGCAGGCTTCCAATGTTCCCAGCAGTGACCATGTCTCTCACATATGATGACTGAGCACACTGAGATGTGTTGTACGTATAAAATACACATAATGCTTCGTAAGCAGTGAGTTCCTATCTGTCCCCTTGCCAACTGTGTGTTGGTGTGATGCTTCAGATACATTATTGGGCATTGAAATGATAGTTTAATTATATTTTGATGTTATAGAAAATAGACTTTTTTTCTGGACTGATGATTGAACCTAGAACTTCACACATACTAAGCCCCTCCCTTCACTGGGGGGACTCTAGGCAGGTACTCTACCACTGAGCCACACCCCCAGCCCCTCACTGGGGGATTCTAGGCAGGGGCTCTACCACTGAGCCACACCCCAGCCCCTCACTGGGGGATTCTAGGCAGGTGCTCTACCACTGAACCACACCCCAGCCCCTCACTGGGGGATTCTAGGCAGGGGCTCTACCACTGAGCTATACCCCAGCCCCTCACTGGGGGATTCTAGGCAGGTGCTCTACCACTGAGTCACATCCCCAGCCTCTCACTGGGGGACTCTAGGCCAGTAATCTACCACTGAGTTACATTCCCCCCATCCCAAATGTAGTTCATTAAAATCCACATGCTTGCCTTCTTTTCTCTGTAAAAGACCACTACAGAGTTCTATACAGAACATTTTCTTCTAGCATGCTTTAATTTTTTTGAGGTAAGTTTCGTGTAGCCCAGGCTGTCTTCAAAGTAAATATATGTCTGTGACTGCCTTGAACCCCTGACCCTCTTGTCTCCACCTCCTGAGTTCTGGAATTGAAGGCGTCTCTCACCATGCCGTCACTACATGATGAATCTGTGATTCTGAGGGAATAGTTTAACTAACTTCTGACTGTTTGTTTCTTCATCCTGAACATTTCATTTCCAGAAATCAGCTTATAAGTCCATGTTCTCATCTAGAGGCCATGATTGCTCAGTCAGTAAAGTGCTTTTTGTGACCTCATGCATGAGAACCTCAGCTCAACCCCTAGATTCCATGTTCAAACAAAAGACGGCATGGTGGCATGTGCTTATCATCACAGAAGTCAGGAGGCAGAGACCAGCAAATCCCCAGGGGTTCACTAGACTGCTCACTAGCCTAATCATTGACCCTTGTTCCCAGGGAGAGAGCCTGTCTCAAAACCAGGAGAGGTTGAGCTCTGGCCTTAATGTACATGTGCACATAACCCTAGATACAAAAGGTCCATGTTCTTACATCTGAGTCTCAAGACCTACCAGTTGGCTTCTTCTGATACAGAGCAACACATCACTAACATGTAACAAAAATCACGTAATCAGAAGGAGAGACCATAGCTAGAATGTGGCTGCTGATAAAACATCCCCCAGGGACCATCTACACCAAGTTTTTCTGTTCTTCCAAAGACTGTTGACCTGTGATGCCATCTTCCAGAGAGTGCCTTTCAGCCCTTGTTCACGGTCCTCCTCGGCCCTCTCTTCCAGTACCTACCCACCACTCTGTGGAGCCTTTCCATCTCCTCCATGCTCCTCTCAGGCTGTGTCCATCCCTGAAGGAGCCCCCCCTGGTACAGGCTGTTTTGGTAGTAGTCCGGTCTGCCTTCCTTGCCTATGAGAGCAAAGTCCTCACAGCATCGCCCTGTGCGGGGGAATCTCGGAGAAGCTTTACAGCTCCAGTCGGTACTCGCCGCTGATATATGACACTAATATAGGGTTCACTTTTATTCTCCACCTAAAAAAAGATAGATTGTTCCAAGTTTAGACAGGCTGTAAAACCATGTGCTTCCGGAGCCGCACCCCCCCTCCCCGGGGACCGCTCTAATTGCTTTACATCCGTACAAAGGTTCCTTGTAATCGGGCTTTCTGCCTTCATTTGTCTCTTTTTCAGCCTCTTAGTAAAGACCTTAATTGGTCTTGGTGGGGCTTTTTTCAGTTAGTGCAACTATACCTTCAGGGCTGAACAAGCAGCAGACACTACCTGAGGGGCGAAGCGGGGGAGAAGGGAAAGACATCAATACTCCTTTACCTTTCAGAGTTTAATTAATGTGCTCAGAACAAGGAACGAGCCGAAAGAATTTCTGCTCCTCCGGGACCCAGCTGCAGATCAGACATAACTGGGGTTAGGTGGAGTTTTCTAGATCTCTTTCCCACTCCAGTCTCTGTGAACACTCATTAGCCTCGTAATTGTCTCACAGTAAACTGCTGTATC
The DNA here is from genome assembly GCA_902168415.1 of Peromyscus melanophrys. NCBI lineage: Eukaryota > Metazoa > Chordata > Mammalia > Rodentia > Cricetidae > Peromyscus > Peromyscus melanophrys. Next base: position 18,688 of record CABHPR010139957.1, on the reverse strand, counting down.
AGGTTCCCATCCATCTCTGTTGGATCGAGTTGCTTAGCATCAGTGGACTGAAGTACTGGGGGAGGCCTTTGAAGGGAAATAGCCTCTAATTTCTGTTTCTTAGCTACTAATTATTTAATAATAGATTTTATTGCCTATTAAAATGTGGCATAACTTGCTTGTCAGCAAAACGAGATGGAAACTAATCATTTGAGAAGAAGGATAATTGGCGCTTGTACAGATGGCTTTTACCTCAAGTTGGATTGGTTCTTGTGGATGGATTTCCTCGCCAGGTTTCTCAGTTCTGACCGCGGGTTGCTCAGCAGTTCAAGGGGCTCACTGTATTACAGCCAGGTGTGGCACATGCCATACACACTAGGTTACAGACCATCAAGGCGTCTGCTGTGTGGGTAACTTTTTTCCTTCCCCTGCCCGCCCTCTCCACCTCTAGTTTTAAAAGGCCCTAGTGGATTTTGTATCACACTGGAAATCACCTTACACGCTGGAAAAACGCTCCAGTAGAGACATTGTTTAAACAAAGGGTGTTTTCATGATGGTTGGAACTGGTCAAAAGTTGTGGGTTTTCATCTAGTTAAAAATAAGAAATCCATGTAGGAAAATTGGATCAGTCCCCGGTTCCCTGGTAGAATTTCACAAAGGTTTTCCTGTCGCTTAAGAATGACCTCTTAAGGAATGTTGCATAAATTCCAGAAAATTGCCCCCCATTGATTCCTGGAGGCACATTAAAAAGCAAAGGGGGCACATTGTACGTGGGATAATTTGATGGCAGGATTAGTTTATGGGGTAGAACTGAGGGATTCAGTGTTTGGGGCTTAAGTGGGAAAAAGTCAGCGAGTGTTTGTAGCAGGCCTGAGAATTTGCCAGGTCTGTGGTCAGGAATGTTTTGGAGGTGCTGAAGTAGGAGGGAACAGCCTTCCACATGCCACCTCAGCCTAAGGCCAGACAGAGGGGCGCATGCCCGCCTCAGGCCACTGCAACCATGAGGTCTTGGCTTCACATCCCCGGGTCTTGTGTAAAAAGCCCAGTGTAGCCGGGCGTTGATAGCGCACGCCTTTAATTCCAGCACTCGGGAGGCAGAGGCAGGCGGATCTCTGTGAGTTCGAGGCCAGCCTGGGCTACCAAGTGAGCTCCAGGAAAGGCGCAAAGCTACACAGAGAAACCCTGTCTCGAAAAACCAAAAAGAAAAAAAGAAAAAAAAAAGCCCAGTGTGTGGCATGCGCCTATGACCACCGTGCCAGGGAGGCAGGTACAGGAGGATCCCTGGAACTCGGTAGCTAAATCGGGAAGCTCCAGGCACAGTGAGAGACCTTGTCTCAAAAGGGAGGAGAATGTGAGTGAGGAAGACAGTTAATGTTGAACCTCTGGTGTCATAGACACATGCTTGCACACACCTCCATGCCTACCTGGAGGAGCACACAGAACGTGGACATACACCACATAGTCTTAATTAACTCCTTCATTAGTGAAACACAATAAAGCCTTCAGTGGTGTCCATCACTGTGTGTCCGAGATCCTATCCTCCCATCCCTCCCTGCTTTCAATATCTTTGTCTTTTGCTTAGCTCTGTGGAGGTCTGCCTACACCAGAGCATGTTACCTCTCTGTCTGTTGTCATTGTAGGCAGCCATACGTATCCTCCCCATGAAGAGAAGGACTCTCTTTGACCCAAACTTACAGGTATACTGGACAATTCTAGTTCTCAGTCGATCTAACCTAAGGACAGTTCACAGGAAAAGTTAAGCATAGCTGAAATGATGGTTGGGGAAACCCAACTGAGTTTTCCATGGAAATACCAAAACCACAAGAATTCTTCAGAATCTGGAGAGGACAGGGGCTGATGTATGCAGACCTTGGGACTGTCCTGCTGGGGCTCTGTCTTTAATTGCTTCCATCTCTAGGCGAATGGCTCCTTTCAACATCACAGTAAGTTTTTATCCTGATGCCGATAGGGGATGGTGAAACAGTTCCAATAAAGCAAGAGCCAGACCAGCATGGGGGCCAGACCCAGTGAACCCTGTAGACCAGCCTTTCCTCCATAGCCTTTCTCAGTGGCCCCTCTATTCTCCTCTGTCTTCTCCCATCCTGCCTCCAAGAGGTCCACCCTTCCCAGGGAAGCTAAGCAGAGACAGAGCAACAGCGTACTTGGAGATTCTGCCCCCAGAAAAGGCATCAAATCCTGACATACCATCCTAGGATCCAGTGTTTAAATGTTTCTTTCCAGGGAATTTGGAACATCACTTGCAGCCTCCCTGCAAGTATATATGTTCCCTAGTATTCTAAGCCAGCAGAGACCCATTTAAAGAAGTAGGACCCTACTGTGGAGATGAGTCAGTAGGTAAAGTGCATGCTGTCTAAGTGTGAGGACCTGAGTTTGGATTTCCCCAGCACCCATGTGAAAGCTAGGCACAGCAGCATCTCCTCTGTAACCTCAACACTGGGTGGGAGTTGTGGGGGGTAGAGACAGTCAGATTCTTGGAGCTCAGCAGCCAGTTTTTGTAGCTGAAATGACAAGCTCCAGGTTTTGTGAAAGACCCTTTTGCAAATAATAAAGTAGAGAGCAGTAGAAGAAAATACCCAATCGTAACCCTTTTTTGTCTTCATGGGGTCCATAGGAGGTCATGATCAAGTTGGTGGCAGTAATATTGGCATCTCTTCCATTTGCAGAAGAAAGGAAAACACTACGTCTGACTATATTGGAAAGAAATACACTTAGCTTTTCCGTTGTGTAGCAGCTAATAGTCATTTAGACAGTGGGAGTTAGTTTGGTTTTTTGTTTTGTTTTGTTTTATTCAGTTGTTTGGTTGATTAGTTAGTTGATTGCTTATGAGACAGGGTCCCATATAGAGGCTCCTTGTGGCCTTGAACTCTCTGTATAGCTGAGGATGACCTTGAACTTATGATCCTCCTGCCTCCACCTCCCAAGTGATGAGATTACAGGTGTGCCCTCCTACATACTTGTTGTTGTTGTGGTGGTGGTGGTGGTGGTGGTGTGTGTATCCCTGTGTGTACATGGTTTGTGCGCATATGTATTTGGGAGGAGGTATAAGTGGACTTGTGCATGTGCCAAGTAGCCATAGATTGATATATGGGTGTCTTTCTTGGTCACTCTCTCCATGTTATTTATTGAGACAGTGTCTAACTAAATCTGAATGAAGCTCACCAATTTGGCTAGCCCAGGTAGCCAGTTTGTCTCGGTCATCCCGTCTCTATCACCATATGGCAGGATTATAGGCAAGCTGACACACTCATGGGTCCTGGGGATCTGAACTCAGGTTCTCATTCTTGCCCCGCAAGCATATGACTGATAGAGCCATCACCCCGAACCCCAGAATCATGCTCAATTTGGTTCCTTTGGCTCAGAACTAGCTGAAAAGTCCGTTTGTTATATCTGCACGCGGCAATGGGAGGTTCCAGGAAATGTGTTTGTGCGGGATGGGCACCGTGGGTTCCTGCACAAGGAAGAACGTGTAAGAGGAATTTCTCTTTAAGGCTCCAAGTGCCCGGACTGCAGTTTCTGCCTGACATCAGCGCGGTCTTAATAATGCAGTGTGTACTTCTTTATTGATCAGACCAGTTAGGTGGTAAGACATGAGAAAGGGGGCACTATTATCTGGCAATTGACCGTATTGGAGAGTTAAGTGTTCGGACGAGGAACTGTGTTTAACCTCCCGATAAGATAAATTTGAAGATAATGCCTGCTTTGGTAATCAGCCTAAGCTGCTAAGAAACTTTACACTCTAGCTATATTAAACAGTGCAGTTTTGATGATGGCCATTGTGGTGTTAATGACCAGATGTTTCTGGAAGTCACTGGGGAGGGAGTTACTGACTTTCCTACTTGGGGCAGAGGCGGACAGGTAGAAGGAGACCATGTTAGGCAGCTCTGTCCAGTGATCCATTCATATTCATTCATTCATTCATTCATTCATTCATTCATTCAGGAAGCATTGTCTGTGAATGAATGATGCCTGTCACCATGGAGCAGCTTAAATTCTAACAAAATGATTTCTAGACTTGAATTATATGTACATCTAAAACCAAAGCTTACCCAAGCTATTCTCTTTCTTTTCTTTCCCTTCCTTTCTTCCTCCCTTCCTCCCTCTCTCCCCTCTTTCCTTCCTTCTTTCTTTCTTCCTTTCTTCCACTCACTCAGACAGGGTCTCCATTATTCCAGGTGATCCTTGTACTCACTTTGTAGCTGAGGATAACCTTGAGCTTCTGATCTTCCTGCCTCTCATTCCCAAGTGTCGGGATTGCAGGTGTGCAACCCTGTGTTCAGTGTATATGGCACTGGGGATGGAATTCAGTACTTTGTGGGTGCTTAGCAAGCGCTCTCCCAGCTAAGCTCTATGCCCAGCACCCCAGTGTTTATAAAGTTGCAGTAAGTCTAACTGTCCCTGCCTCCAAGTCCTTTTCCTAGGAGCTGAGGATAGCTGGACACTTCTTCTCCTAAGGGCAGATCCCCAAACATGCATCATGAGACACTACACATGATGCAGCAGAAATATGAACAGTGCCGATGTGTTAGCATAGAAGTAGATACAGGACAGGCTTCCTGCAACTGACTTTAAAATACATTTGTTGGATGAATAGCCGCCAGGGAGCGGGGAATTGAAAGCGGTGTGTCAAAAGCATGAGAACACGCTAGTGCTTGGTGTCCACCTTGCAGCCTGGTGGGGGCACAGTTTGGGATAACCATAGGTATGATCCAACCCAAATTATTATTTTTTTTAATTTTTTGTGACTTGATTATACACTTCTCAAGCATGAATTTTGTAGATGACAATGTTGTGTGTAAACGTCATGCAAAATGAATGTGTTTGTGCTCTGGTAATCTGGTCTGGAATAGGGTTGTTTGGCAAAGGTCACTGAGAGGTGGGACTTCTTCCTTGCCTGGTAGGGTAGGCCTTGGGCACTGCAGAGTACACACAAGGGTTTGAAGAGGAAGGTGCTGCCTTGGGTAGCATTAACTCTCAACTTGATACAGCCTTGAGTCAACTAGAACCTCAGTGGAGTAACTGAGATTTTTCCTTTTTCTTTTTTCAAGACAGGGTTTCTCTCTGTAGCTTTGAAGCCTGTCCTGGAACTCGCTCTGGAGTCCAGACTGGCCTCAAACTCACAGAGATCGACCTGCCTTCACCTCCCAAGTTCTAGGATTAATGGTATGCACCGCCACCTCCCGGCACATAAATGACTTGTTTTTTGGTCTGTAGACATGGCTGTAAGGGATTGTCTTTTTTTGTTTGTTTGTTTCTTTTTATTTTATATGTATGGGTGTTGGGGTTTTTTTTTTTTTTTTTTGTTTTTTTTTTTTTTTTTTTTTTTTGGTTTTTCGAGACAGGGTTTCTCTGTGTAGCTTTGCGCCTTTCCTGGAGCTCACTTGGTAGCCCAGGCTGGCCTCAAACTCACAGAGATCCGCCTGGCTCTGCCTCCCGAGTGCTGGGATTAAAGGCGTGCGCCACCAACGCCCGGCATGTATGGGTGTTTTACCTGCATGGGTGAGCAGAAGAGGGTGTCAGCTCCCCTGGGACTAGAGTTAGAGTTACCTCCAATGTGGGTTTTGAGAATGGAACCCTGGTCCTCCAGAGGAACAGCCAGTGTTCTTTACCGCTGAGCCATCTCTCCAACCCCAGATTGTCTTTAAGATTCATTTTAATTATGTGCATATGTGTGTGAAAGAGAGAGTTGAGTTGAGAGAGGAATCTATGTCTATGTCACCTGGACTTGGAGTTACAGGTAGTTGTAATCTGGCAGATGTGGACAGCAAGTCCTCTGCTAGAACACCTAAGCACTCTCTGAACCTAGCCACCTCCGGGGCCAGGGAGCAGGAGGGTCTATAAGAAAGCCTGCTAAGCATGAGCCTGAGGGACCACAATCCAACACGCAGAATCCCTTCACAGTTCCGTCTTTGAGTCCCTGCCCTGACTTCCCTAAATGATGGCGTGTGACCTGGAGGTGTAAACCATATAAATACACCTCTTCATTCCCCAATTCAGTTTTGGTCAGAGTTTTTTATCACATCAGCAGAAATCAGTCTGTAACAGGTACCATGGTCAGATCGGGGGCACACTGGAGAAAATTTGTAAATGAGAAGTGGTGAGGGTTCCTCTGGTATAGTGAGGTTTCCTCTGGTAGAGTCGGAGTGACCTGAGAGAGGAGAGAATTCGAAGGGGAGTTTAGAGGTGATCGTTCACAGATCTGAAAGATTAATAAGGAAGAGACAAGGGTAGCCTGAGGCTCCTGACTGTGAAAACAGTATCATTGTGACGAGCAGCCCAGCAGAAAACTGATTTTGAGAATGGCGGAGTTGCCCTATTTGGGGGAAGTCTGGGACATTTGTGGAAACAGCAGGGCAGGGGTGGAGGTGGGGGACTTCAGCCAGGAGCTAACAGCACCAGCTGGGTCATAAACACTAAGACAGTTCTGATGATAGTAGCTGATACAGAGCCAGCATTTAGTGCACCCAAGGACGTGCGTTCAGGTCCTCAGGACAGAAAAAGTGGGGCAGGGGAAAAGAGGGGGCAGGAAGAGGAGGAAGATATGTAAGAGGTTGAAGAAGAACAGGAGGGAGGAGAGAGAGACAGAGGAGGAAGAAGAGGAGGGAAGGGGGAACAGAAGGAGGAGCAGGAGTGAAAATCACTCTTGATGTTTAGAGGGTGAGTACTCAGCGAACGCTATCATGAGGGGTATGCTTGGGTATCTATAAAAGACTGATGCCGCAGAAGGAAATGAAAGCGTTCAGATGGGAGCAAGGGCAGTTATCTGATCCCAGAGTACTCCTAGCTTGGCCACACCAGCCTTCATCAAAGACTGTTTCCAGAAGGCATCTAGAACGGAGACTGTGTCAGAAGGTGAAGAAATGGAGACAAGTGTGCAGCAAGTGCTTAGAATGGTGGAACATGAAAAAAAAAAGCCACAGCTCGAAGGCGAGGCAGAGAAGAAAAGCAGGGGTGTGATGGGAATGTCGTTCTGTATGCTGTGAACGTGTGTTGCTCCGTTTTGATTGATTAATAAAACACTGATTGGCCAGTAGCTGGGCAGGAAGTATAGCATAGGCGGGACAAGCAGAGAGGAGAATTCTGGGAAGAGGAAGGCTGAGTCAGGAGTCGCCAGCCAGACACAGAAGAAGCAAGATGTGAAGGCAGAACTGAGAAAAGGTACCAAGCCACGTGGCTAAACATAAATAAGAATTATGGGTTAATTTAAGTGTAAGACCTAGTCAGTAGTTAGCCTGAGCTAATAGCTGAGCAGTTTTAATTAATATAAGCCTCTGTGTGTTCACTTGGGTCCAAGTTACAGGAGCAGGGCAGGACCAGAAAAACTTTAGCTACAGGTGTGTGTGTAGGGAAGCAAGGATTTGTGCACTAGGGTCACCTACTCCTTCATAGTATCCAAAAGTTAAGTTCAAAGTGACCAAGAATCCCACCTACCGTTTACCAGATTGTGACTTTCTTCATGATGTTCTTTTCTGTGCCTGTGTCCTCATTCTAAAATGAAATCAGTACTCTCACTTTATAGAGTTGTGTGAGAATTCAGTGGCATCTAGCCCCTAGAGGGACTGGGGAGACGGCTCAGCCGATAAAGTATTTGCCATACAAACATGAGAACCAGGGTCCAGATCCCCAAAGCCCATGTAAATGCCAAGCAAGCATGGTAACCCACCTGCAATCCTAGCACCCCAGAGATGAGATAGGGTTTCCCCAGGGCAAGCTAGCTATCTAGACCAGCCAAATCATTAAGGAGAACAATCAGGAAAAACACCTGACCTCAACCTCTGACCTCCATATACACACACCTGCACACATGCTTACACATACGCACACTACCACATACATGTGAATGTATGCCTGCATGTCCATATCCTCCTACATGCATGCAAATAGACACATACTTACCACCTCACACTCATGCACACGGGGTGAAGTGTTTAGAGCTCAGAAAATAACACAGTGACTCCTGATCTTCTTGGGTGCTTGCTTGCTTGTTCCTGCGTGGAGGAGAGATGTTTAGAAGGGGAGAGAAGATACTAAGATAGTGAAGAGATACATGCAAATGAAATGTTATACAAGCACAGTCCATTCCAAATGAAGAAGGACTAGATTTTCTATCAAATGCAGGGCAAGCTAGGGTTATATGCCGCATCCACGAGTAGTCCACATATCTAAGATACCTTATTTTGTAGCGAATGTCCGACATGAAGTGGAAAAAGAGCCCTGTTTATCTCTGTCCCTCATGGACCCTGGCTGAGAGAGGCTGCATCTCAGTTTCTGGGGTCACATCACAGCATCCTTTGTAGCTCTATGCGACCTCAAGAGCCTCAAACTACCAAAATTCACTGGGTAAATGGTGCTAACGGCGCTGTGAGGGTAGAGCCATGTCAGTGACTATGGAAGTCAAAAGCCTGGCAGCTGCTTTCTTACCAATGAAGGCAGCAAAACTATGAGCCGCCATGTGTAGTGAGGGATTTGACAAGAGCTGTAAATGGTTGAAACAGCCGTTTTGTTAAAATAATTAAGCAGGAACATAGACGCAAAGGAAAGGGAGGTTGTCCTGGTTAAATATTTATCATCAGAGCTGCGCGCAGAACAGAGCAGCCATGGCAGCTGCAGTTCAGCTGGAGCTTAAGATTAGAAGCTACCCATCGATGATAATTGTCCCATGGGGGTGATTTCCCCCAGAACAGCCCACAGCCGGGGCTGGGGGAGGGAGTGTGCAGAGAGTAAACCTGCTTGGAACTGGAGGAGAAACTGCTGTGTAGAGGTGGAATGCCGGAGACGTGGATGGGCCAGCCAGCCAGCTCTCACAGCCAGGTCCTTTGGCTTGGTCATTCCGCCAGTGAGTCTGCCAGGAGCCCATCGTTCTGACAGTTGAGAAATTTGGGACTTTATCCTGGTTCTCAAAGACCGCATCACTCATAGGGACGAGCTGAGGCTACAAGTCTGTGACTTGTGTGTTACTCAGCCTTTCGTGGAGGAGGTGAGAATAAAGGCAATCCTTGAAGAGTAGCTTACGATGCAGGAGGGAACCGTCAAAGAGTCGTGGTGTGATGGAAGCTCTGATGGCAAAAGGAAGGAGAGGAGAGCTGGTTGGAGCCACATGAAGTTTGCACAGTGTGGTGTGGGGAAGGAGGGGTGGTTATGAGGAGCACTACAGTACACTTGGTTGCCTGGAGAGACCCTGTAGCCAGAGAGATCACTTTGAAGACTCCGTTCTCTTACACATGTCCTTTCTTCTTCCACTGCCTCTGAGACTTTATGATTCCACAGTTTCCGTAATGACAGATGTCATTCTTCCTCAAACGTCTGTCCTATGTTGTTTGTTTGTTTTGTGGTTCTGGCAAGAGAGACCAGGGCCACTGGTATGTTAGGCAAGTGCTTTCTGGCTGAGCCACACCCTAGCTCCTCACTGGGGGATTCTAGTCAGGTGCTCTACCACTGAGCCACACCCCCAGCTCCTCACTGGGGGATTCTAGGCAGGTGCTCTACCACTGAGCCACACCCCAGCCCCTCACTGGGGGATTCTAGGCAGGTGTTCTACCACTGAGCCACACCCCAAGCCCCTCACTGGGGGATTCTAGGCAGGTGCTCTACCACTGAGTCACACCCCAGCCCCTCACTGAGGGATTCTAGGCAGGTGCTCTACCACTGAGTCACACCCCCAGCCCCTCACTGGGGGATTCTAGGCAGGTGCTCTACCACTG
>CABHPR010139956.1:0-43032 GCA_902168415.1 Peromyscus melanophrys | reverse complement strand
AGGGGTTGGTATGTAAAATGAAAAAATAAATAAATAAAAGAGTTGTATATCCAGTGAGAATCCAATGAAGAGAACTAAGTTTTGATTCACAAGATGTCATCAGTTGGATACAGCTTCTGTCTTAGGGATGGGGGATTGTGTCTACTTTTTCTGTCATCCTTGTAAATCCTTGTACTAGAGTACAAGGATGAAAATTATTGTATGAAAGTAAAGAGAACATTGTAAGGAGGCACCGTGTTTCCTGATTTCAATGTGCATTTGACAGCTGTAATGATCAAAATATGGACCAATGAAACAGAAGAAAAGCTTCAAAGTAAGCCCAAATGTGGTGACCTAAATTCTCAAGGACAGTTTGAACATTAAAGAGAAAGAGATCATTATAAATAGATGGTTTTGAGAGAACTGGATATTCATATCCCAAGTAATCAAAAGTATTTTATATGTAAGCAAAAGTCAAGTAAAATTGGATTTAAGATGTTAGCCAATGTCTATGAATTGTGGGCTTCTAACAGAACAGATAAACACCACTTCACTTGAGTAGTGATATTTGTAAGCAACATCCATAATCAAACAACAGAAAAAGAAATGTGACCTCATCTCCGAGACAATTTACAAGAAAGAGTCATAATCTAATTGTAAAATTACTGTGAAACTATCAGTTTACTTCTTCTCTGCATTAAATCAATGCAAACAGACTCATAAATAAAATAAAATAAAATAACACAAGGAATAAAAGTAATGGCAACCTAGGGGTTAGGAAAAATATTTTCAAATTATAGAGATAAAGAATTAAATCCATAAGATTGACATTTCTTACATAGTTGCTAACTTCTCAAAAGCTATTTGTGATCGTTAATATTATCACCTTGACAAAATTTATAATCACCTAGGAAAAAGATTCAGGACATGACTGTGAGGGAATTATATAAATACATGAGCTGAGCTGAAAATATCTTATAATTGCTGTCCTGGATAGAAGGGGGAAAGGAAACAGAGGAGATATACATTGATCTTTGCTGCTTGACGGCAAACAATGGGACCAGCTGCCACCATGCCCTTCCAAAATGACACGGTGCTGATAAACTGTTAGCCAAATGAAATCCTTCTCCCCTTAAGTTAGATTCTTGCTAGATGTTTTGTTGCAACAGTAAGACAAGCAACTAATAAAAGGGCCAAAGAAGGAAAGCTTAATTTATGGAAACGTACATGTGCAGTTTATTGTATCAAGTTTCAGAAACAGATTGAGTTTAACATTTTTGAATGGTAAGTATGCAGGTCAAAGATATGTCAAAATCACCACAGAGGAAAACTTAGTTGGCTATGTGAGACCATTAGTTTCCACAGTGGTGTTAGAGCTAAATATATAGAAGGATTTGTAAATAACTGACACTAGGCATCTGTGGAGGTTGGTGAAATGAATCCAGATAACTCAGTTATGAAGGAGACTCACTGACTAGCCTATGATCATAGCTGTGCTGCACTCTTCTCATTTTCCTGTCTACATTTCACACTGCAGGAATTGGACAACTGAAACTGAACAGACATCTTTAGCCAGAAAAAAAATTAATGACTCTGTTAGTTGATGGCATGATTACAACATATATGCAAGTTTATGTCGACATAATATATCTACTACTTTCCTTGGCATTTCTACATAGGATATGAATGTACTGTTATTCTATTTGACTTCAGTTTGTATCAAAGCAAAACAAAAATTCACCTTTTTTTTCAATCAAACACTAAAGATAAACTACTATTTATTCCAGGCAAATAGTTCTGCTTTAAAATGAGTAGCAGAAAAATATGTCTGTTTCCTTTAAGAAGTGGCAGTTCTCAGCTGTGCTAATATAGTCAATGTTACAACAGAGATTAGCGTATGTAGAAGAAACCACTATTTCACTAAAGTTATTTAAATAACAGCAGCATTGTTGTTCTCTGACAGCACATCTTCCCAGAGTGGGAAAGCATTTCAGGATTAAATAAACAGTTAACCATTGTTCTAGTGTTGATTTCTAGATGCTCTTGTCTGGAGTGACAGGATATACGACATCATCTAGATGAAATTCTGCTGTTAGATCACTAAGAATAATTCAAGGCTTTGTTCCCTTTCTCATTACAGTATCATGTTATCTGTGGCCATAAACATATCCACATAATGTTGAAGTCTAACTCAAACTGTAAAAGAAAATATTTCAAAAACACCTAAGTGCTTAGTAATGCTAAAAGCCTTATCAATGATTCAAGTGTGTAACCAAGATCAAACTGCAACTTTTCAATTTTCAAAGTGCCTCTATTTTATACTGAAGTAAAATTGGAAGCAAAAGAGGGTGAGCACTAAAATATGCAACCAACTCATTCTATTTACATATTTTGCAGCTTTGCTAACAGATGATCAAGGGTAAATATCATAGTGAATTTTCTACTTTTCCTTCAGCAAATATACGTATAAATTTCTGAGCTAAAAGTGAAAATGTCACTGTGCATTTGCAGAAGCTAAATATAACTCCTTCAAAATGTTGCCTTGTTATACTCTCAACTCTTTAGACAGAACATACTGATTGAGCTGTCCATTAGAAAAATGTTCTAGACTGAGTGAGCGTTAAGTCAAATATAGCATCCAATGGGTCACACTGATTAGTGGACTAGAATTTCAAAGCCTCATAACCATCAACGATGTAGCCAGCAGTGTTTTTCATACTTACATGTGCTGCACAGTTACTGGTGTATTTATTACCATCTCCTTCAAGAATGACATATTATATATAAGATGTGTTTAGTTGTTGACTGCATATCATTGAGTTTTTCTGAGCATATAAAATTTGTTTTGACATTCTCCTTTTTATGAAGTTAATTTTAGAGATTTTTAGCTAGCAACGTTCGTGAATATCAGTGACAAATTGGAATTAAAGAAGGATAGTTATATTAAAGCAGTGAGTTTCAGCTGTTACTTCTGTTAGATTAGAGCAACATCCATTTTATTTTGGCTTGATTTTACTTCTAATTATTTGTTAGCACTACACAAATTTAGTCTCATAATGTCAATGTGATCATCAACACATATTATATTTATTTATTTATTTATTTGTCATAGAGATTTTGTGGAAAGAAACCATACACACACACACACACACACACACACACACACACACACACACACACACACATTTTTTCATTCATAGCTTACTACTAGGTGGGATTAAATTTCTTATCAAAACCTCTTATTTATAGCCATAGCCTGAATATTAAAACAGTGAAGTGGCTCCTCTAGTTTTCCAAATTTCTGCAATAATCTTTCAAATATGAGGCCAAAAGCCTGTATCAGGTACTTTTCTGCTGTTGTGATAAAACACTAAGAAAAAAATATGACTTTGGGATTCATGCTTATTTTGACTAACAGTGCGAGAGGAGGGCCCATAGTGGTTGGAGAGGGTTAGAAGCAGAAAACCACAGCAGGAAGGTAGAAATTCATTGTACATAGCCTTTACTATTTTGGTGGTGTTCTAGCCATCCTATCTCTAGTTCTTCAAGGAAGCAATGTTGGATTTTGTCAATGGATTTTCCTACATCCATGGAGATAATAAATCATGTAATTTCTGTCTTTGATGTATTGTATGGGTGGGTATGTGTGGCTTGGTTTACATTTGCTGGTGGATTCATCCATACAACTCTGGAAGAAAGCCAACTTTATCAAGATGTACAATTTTAATGATAGGACCTTGAATTTCTTTTGCCAGTATTTTAATCTGAATTTTTACATAAGTATATGTTACAGTGTCTTCCTTTTTACCTCCAACTTCATTAATTTAGGGATTCTCTTTCTTTTGATTAATTTGGCTATGTGTTTGTCAGTCTTATTTATCTTTTCAAAGAATCAATTACTCATTCCATTGATTTTGATATTTTATTTTCTATATCATTGATTTCATCTCTTATCTTAATTATTCCTCTCCTGTACTTGGTTTGGGTTTGGTTTGTTCTTGCTTTTCTCATGCTTTATATTACATCACCAACTTTTCATTTGAAAACTTTCAAATTTTTAATAATATTTTATTAGTATTTTGGGAATTTCACATGTATTTTTATCTAATTCGCCATCAGTTAATTTCCACCTACACACTCATACCACACACTCATTTCCTCTTCATATTTTTTCAACCCATCAATTCTAGTTTATTCAAACTAGGTCCTTTTTTTTTTTTTCCCCTTCAGAGATGAGAACCGAACCCAGGACTTTGCCCTTGCTAGACAAGTGCTCTACCACTGAGCTAAATCCCCAACCCACAAACTAGTACTTTTGAGGGCTAGTGTCTTAGTTAGGGTTTCTATTGCTGCAATCAAACACCATGACCAAATAGCAAGCTGGGAGGAAAGGGTTAATTTATTGGGCTTACACTTCAGCATTGCTGGTCATCACTGAAGGAAGTCAGGACAGGAACTCAAAAAGGGCAAGGCCCGGGAAACAGGAGCTGAGCAGAGGCCATGGAGAGGAACTGTTTACTGGCATGCTGTCCCTGGCTTTCTCAGTCCACCTTCTTATAGAACCCAGGATCAGCAATAATGGTACTACCAACCATGAGCTGAACCTTCTCCCACTGATCACTAATGAAAAAAATGCCTTACAGCTGAAACTCAAGGAGGCATTTCCTTGGCCGAGGCTCCTTTCCCTGATGACTCTAGCTTGTGTCAAGCTGACATAGAAAATCGTCCAGTACAATAAGACCAACCTCTGGAGTGTGGTTGACTAACCAGGAGACGTACCCTTAAAGTAAATTTGATTATCCTCTCTTAGTATCTGTCTGTTGTCCTTGTCAATAGGTCCTAAGACAGAGATGGAATTACAAGTCTACACCCCAACTGCTGGGATTTTCTCTGGTTTGAACTTGATTTAAGATTCTAGGAATATAAACTTTCTTCTTAGAACTGCCCACATTGTATCCAAAGGATATTTGAATGCTATTCTTTTGTTCATGCTTGTATCCACTCTTATTCAGGTTAAGAAATTTTTAATTTGGTTTTTTTTCTGTTAACAATCAGTTATTCATTAGTGTGTTGTTTAATCTCTGTGAGCCTGTATTCATTCTATGGTTTTGCATGCAGTTAATAACTAGCTTTACTCTGTTATGGTCAGACAAAATTAAAATGGCCAAGAACTAGAAACAAATAACATCAGGACAGGTAGTCAAGGAAGATCAGGGAAAGCACCACAAAATCAAGAAAAGACAGGAATCCTAATATTAGATATCTTAATTCCAAATTAGGAAAAGAATCACATAATAGCTGTGGTGTGGGGTGATATTGTGGCCCCCAAAATATTGTGTACCCTAATAAACTTATCTGGGGTCAGAGAACAGAACAGCTGCTAGATAGACATAGAGGCCAGAAAATGGTGGCATACACACCTTTAATCCTAGCATTCTGGAGTCAGAGATCCATCCAGATCTCTGTGAGTTCAAAGCCACACTGGAAACAGCCAGGCATGGTGACACACACCTTTAATCCTAGGAAGTGATGGCAGGAAGCAGAAAGGCATATAAGGCGTAAAAACCAGGAACTAGAGTCTGGTTAAGCTTTTAGGCTTTTAGCAGCAGTTCAGCTGAGATTCATTCCGATGAGGACACAGAGGCTTCCATTTTGAGGAAATGAGATCAGCTGAGGAATTGGCGAGGTAACATTAGCTGTGGCTTGTTCTGTTTCTCTGATCTTTCAACATTCACCCCAATATCTGGCTCAGGGTTTGTTTTTATTAATAAGACCTTTTATGAGTCATGCTACAGTGGTGGTTTGAATAAGAATGATCCTCATGGCCTCATGTATTTGAATGCTTAGTCATCAAAGAGTAGTATCACTTGGGGAACAAAAGGTGTCCTTTTTGAATTAGTTATGGCCTCATCTGTACACATGAATATGTTCAGAGATAATCTTTTTATATGTGAAAAATGCATGGCTCATTAGATAAAGTGTGGATTTATAGACTGAGATAAATCATATGAAAGATTAATATATAAGAACAAAAGCACATGATCTGCAGCTCTACCAGCTATACATATACACATACACATACACATACACATACACATACACATACACATACACATACACATATACATATACAGGAGCAAGAATGTAAGTATGATTTGTAAGTTTCTGATATATACACAGAGCAAAATAATATACTTAATGTTCTAAATAAAAAATCATAAACGTATTGCACATAGATAGCACAATCATAAAATATAATAAACATATAGATAATGAATAATAACTAATGTGTGAAAAATACGATAAAATATAATTGAGGAATGGAACACAGAGAGTGGTGATCATACTCTATATGATTCTTAGCTAGTAGGTTTTTAAAAATATTCAGCAAAGTCACCAAATGTTTTATTTACTTTGCATATTTTATATTACATGTAGTTTCATTTCTGATTATGTTGAAGATATATAAGCAAACAAATAGAATAATACTCTGTAGCATAGGTGTTGTGGACACTAGATTACAAATAAAAATCATATATGAACTTAAAAAGTATAGCTGTGACTACAATTACAATTGAATTAAAATTTAAAAAGCAATCCAAACAAAATATTCCTTTTTAAATGTAATATGAATATTGCATTTTCTAAAAGCCATTCCGAAACAGTAGAAAATCCTGTGTATCAAAAATCAATGGATTTTAGCACTTTAATTGATGCATTATTGGAAGAAGGTTGTTTTTTTTTAACTTATTCTATTTGATCCTTCTGGTAATGACAAATGAATATATTTATATACATTAAATTTCAATTTTTTTTTAACCTTGTTTACTATGTTAGGTAAGTGAAACCTAAAATATCATTTATGAAAACTGTACAAAGGATATCCATTACTTTTAAATCAAAATATGGAAATATTTTAATTAAAGATCTGTTCCAAAGTAAATGTCTGCAGGTTCTTAGTAAATTACTTTTATATGGTAATATGGCATATCTAATGTAGCATGAGTCTTAAAAGTTCTTATTAATAAAACCAAACCTGAGCCGGGTATTGGGGTGAACACTAGAAGGTCAGAGAGACAGAATAAGCCACAGCTACCCTCACCTGGCCAACTTCTCGGCTGGTCTTGTTTCCTCAGACTGGAGGCCTCTGAGTCCTCATATCCGAATGACTCTCAGCTGAACTGCTGCTAGAAGCCTGAATGCTTAACCAGGCCAAATGCTTCTCCAGGCCAAATGCTTCTCCAGGCCAAATGCCTACCCAGGCCAAATGCCTCGAGTTTCTTCATGCCTTATATACCTTTCTGCTCTCTACCACCACTCCCTGGGATTAAAGGCTGGCTTTCTGGGATTAAAGGCGTGAGTCACCATGCTTGGGTGTATCCTTGAACACATGGATTTCTGCCTCTGGAATGCTAGGATTAAAGGCGTATGCTACCACTGCCTAACCTCTATGTTTAATATTGTGGCTGTCCTGTTCTCTGACCCCAGATAAGTTTATTAGCATACACAGTATTTTGGGGAACACAATACCACCACAATCTACATTTATCTTTGGAATCATAATGCAATGTTGCCAACATTGGAACTTTTCTTACTTAAACACATAAATTGGAAACAAAATTTTCCCTACATATTTAAGTTTACCATTTTTAAATCACTAATACCATACAAGTCTCTAAAAACAATCTAGCACTAAGGCAAAAACTTATTTTTACCTAAACACTCAAAACATCAGTGAGGAAACAGGAAGAACCTCTTATTTGGTAGGAATCAATTTGTTTAGGCTCTTTTATTCTGTGTCTAGAAAGAGAGGAATTGTCTACATTTTTCTGTACTTTTCTTTAAGACATGATCGTTGGAAAGTAGATATAGTATTTACACTAGAGTCACTAAAAGAAAATTTAAGGCCAAATCAAAACGTTCACTCATTTTGAGCAATGTTTAGGCAGCTGCTAACGTTGTGAGTTAATTTTTGGTGTCAGGTCCTGTGTCTTATGGTACCCAAGTGTTTGATTATAACATTTCTTCATGTATCTGGATACTGTTAACTGAGCCTCACATTTATGTTGCTGAATTTGGATTGATTGTTTTTCACAATCAATTGCAATACATCATCTGAAGCACTGAATAGAAACTAAAGACTGGTTGTAAGTAATTCCTCTAAACTAATTTTATAGAGAATGTCCATATTGTTTTTCTCTGCATTTGTGCTTTAACTAAACCATTATTATTTCTGCCCCATTACATAATCATAATGTGAACACAAAGGATTTATATGATATCAGATAAAATGATTAAATAAACTTTCAGATTTATTTATGTAATTTGAAAATGATAAGATATTTACAATAAATGTGATAAACCATATGATCTATTAAATATCTTGAAAATAAAGATCTTTGAAAAGTACAATTTCTCTTGCTGTATGGAATCCATGGATTACATTACCTAATGCCTTTAAAATTTAGAACAATTTACAAAATCCCCCAAATAAACATTTCAAAAGATAGGGAAAAATAACAAGCTATGGAAGTATTTGCAATTCAAAACATGGAAAATCACTTATAAATGAAGATGGAAAAAGATCAATAATGCATATTAATTGTTGGTTTTCACTTTGATTAACAGCAAGACATACATAAGTCTTCACTTATGTGTCACATCAACTGTAGCAGCACGAAACCAATCTTTTGGAAAAAGAAACCCTAGGCATACCTCCTACCAGTGGGGAGGCTCTCACACTTCCTTCTGTGATCACATCACTGCAATTATATCCAATAACTACAGCAACATAAAAGACACCGGCTATAAGCATGCAAACAAATCTCAGCATGGTTACCAAGAAAGGGCAGAGCCAAACACACATTCTCAGCAAAGCAAGACGAGCAAGTATGTTGAAAACAAGAGAAAGAAGACAAACAGATTTTTTTCTTAGTGAAAAGAAAATCTTGTTACATATGTGAAAATTCACGATTTGTTGTAGATTATTTTATACAGCGTACTAATTAATTTTCCAAAGGCAGATTAACTTATCATGATACTTGAAGAGATATAAAAGGAATGAAAATTCTACATGGAAGGGAGTAATTTGGCAGAAAGGAGGAAGTAGAAAGCATCTAAATTATCATTATTCTCTTTTTCAGTTGAGGTATTTCATGCATATATTCAAGGAAAAGCATGCTATCATATTTCAAATAAGGTCCCCAAAGAAAGGAAAAAATAAAAATAATGGCCATACATAATAAGATCTACATGTTCCAGGGGTGTCCTTAGAGGATGTAATAACTGTGGATGAAACCATGAGGAGAAGGAAGTTTAGGTCTGTAGGGGCAAAGCTTTAACTAATTCATAGATTCATCGGTTTCAAAAACAAGTTTCTATCGATATTCTTTAAATCTATTTTTTTTTTTTGCAGAATTGTTTAAAAAACGTCCCTTTGGAACTTCCCATGACACAATTTGGGGATGCTAACATTGGTGATTCCATGTCCTGTTTAATGATAGTCTCCCCTAATCTAAATAAGACAGGAATGAAACTGTTGGATGGTTATTCATGAGCCTTGTCTTCTCCCCTGCTTATTCTTCTGCACTCTCAATTTGCATTGTCAAGAATCAGAGAGTTTTCTCAGTGACACATTATGCACCTGACAAAACCCAACTGAGAGCCTTGCTCTCTCATCTTAACGAGTGGCTGTTCACTTCCCCCGGACTACCTGTGAATCATGAATTAAGGAAGAGGAACAAACACGCTATAGAAGCACTAGAGACCCTGCATTTGGCTGTGGACTTTTGTGGGGGAGAAAACATTTGCTAGGGAATGAGATAAAAAACAAAATAAAAGTATGTAGTATGTACTGTGTGTAGATCACGTGACATAAAAGCAGTTATTTCAGCTTCCAGACATCTGTATGCAGATGATTGTTGTACTATGACTTACATATTTTATAAAAATATATTAAATGTTACATTTATTAAAAGTATGAATATGGCCACGTCTTAGAGAGAGTATGAAAACATTAACCCTAACTAATACTGGATTAACTTCTTATAAATGTATTGTGAATTTTGAATGAGTTAAATAGCCTTAGCCTCAAGATATGTTCACCTTCTCTGTGAATTTTGTTCTAAGACAGATATATGGATATAAAGATATAAATGTATTAATTATTTTGAAAATAAAGAAGCTATCATGAGAAAAAGCTGTCTGTGGAGAATAAAAGCCACAGTCTGTGCTTTAAATTGCCATGACCCAGCTGTCATGTAAGAAACTATGCTTAATAGGAGGTATAATATTGACAGAAAATGTTTTTTTCCTGCTAAAGAGATATTCATCATGCTCAATTTACTGAATAAATTAACCTGGCAAATAAAATAAAAACAAGCTCTCTAGCATTACTGGATGTCTCGAGTGCCCATATAAAGGTAAATAGCCTTTAAAAGTAATTTAATCACTTTGTTTTGAGAGCCGAATCTATATACATGCAGCTATAGATTATATTTTGGTATGAGATAATCTGTTCACTAAAAAATCATATCATAGTCTATAACATTTGATATGCTGTTCATTTTGTTTTAGTATTTTTGAGCAGGTAGAATGTAGACCAGGCTGGTGTTGGAATAATAATATAGTTGAGGCTATGTTGAACTGTTTTATTTCAGTTTGAGATATTATCTTTATGTAACCCAAGCTAACCTAAAACTCAAGACCCTGGTGGCCTAAAACTTCATATAAATATAATTACAATTATGAATCACCATTCCCAGCTAATTTTCTAAACTTCAACAAAGATTAACTACATACAACCTGAAGATTGACTTCTTGAAACCAAAGCATATATCAATTTATGAATTTTTTTAGAACATGGCTTTTTTCTTAGGAAATAACATGGAAAATACAAATTAGCTACTTTTGCTACATAGTGAATTGAAAATACACATTTAAAAGTATTTAAAGCATTTGCTGATTTTTACATTTATTCAAATGAGGAGGAAATAAAGTTTTCAAGTGAGTTTATAACCACTGCTATCTCACAGATGAAGATCAAGTTCTACACATTTTAATGCAATTTTTTTATTAATTATTAGGGAACGTTTACAGTGTGTTTGATCATACTCACCTTCCCTACCACAATGCTTTCCAGATCTCCCCATTTTCCTTACCATACAACCTGCATGAAGGCCAATTGTTGCTGCCCAAACATTGAATCTGTGACCTTCAACTGTTGCATGAGACATGATAGACTTATCAGTGGCCATATATTTTTAAAGAAAACACAAAACTGATCCTTCCCTTTCTAGCAACTAAGTATTGCCAATAGCTTCTTAGCTAAAAAGAGAACTCTATGCCCAACTACCTTCTTCATTATTGGAGTTGATCTGGTTTGAGCCTGTAGTGGTCTTTCTTATACATTGTCTCAAAACTGTTGAAAGTTCATGTGTGCTGCCCTGCTGTATCCAGAAGGTCTTCTTTATTTTGAAGTTATTTGTGGATTATCTACATATTTAGCATATTTAGAATATTTGACATATTTTGTTGATGTAAATTTGGTTTTCTTAACATCTTATTTCTAAACTAATATATATTAATTGTAAGTACTATTGGAATTTACTGTATGATAGCCACAGTACAACCAGAGAATATTTATCATATCAAAACACTCTTCATCAGACCATTAGATACAGTGTCATCCTGGGAATGTGGCCCTGTCTGCCTTAAGAAAGCGTACTGAATAAGCAATGGGAAGCAAACTATTAAGTAGTGTTCTTCCATGACCTCTGCTTTAGTTTCTGCCTCCATATTCCTGCTATGACTTCCTCTTCTGGCTTCCCCCAGTGATGTATTACATAAGTAAACTGAACCCAGGTAGTTTTCCTTATGGTCTTTTATTACGGCAATATAAAGTAAAGGACAATAAAAATGATCCATGTATTAGACAAACCATGCAAATATTTGTCTTTCTGAGTTTGTGACAACTTTCTTAATTTTGCATTTTTCAGATTCCTCTATTTGTCTTTGTCTTTGCTTCCTTCCTTCCTTCCTTCCTTCCTTCCCTCCCTCCCTCCCTCCCTCCCTCCCTCTCTCCCTCCTTCCTTCCTGCCTGTGTGTCTATGTGTTTGTCTGGCTGTCTTCTTCACCCTCTTCTGTTTTCTTTTTGCTCTCGTGCTGCTAGGGATCAGAGGCAGGATCACCTATATGTTCACATTGTACTTAAACTATTTTTTCAGCCTTATTTCTAAAATTGTAAAAAGTTCCATATTGTCACCAACAGTCCCAATACTAATTTCTCTTTCTGCTAACAGTGTGTAAGACTTTTTTTCATTCATCAACAATTTCTTATGTTCTTACCTAGCAGACATTTTAATAAGAATCAGTTAACATTCTATTAGTTTTAACTTGCTTTTCTGTGTGTGTGTGTGTGTGTGTGTGTGTGTGTGTGTGTTTGTGTGTGTGTGTGTATTTGTTAGTCATTTGTATGCATAACTTTTAATAATTTATTTATTTTTTATTTTTTGAGAATTTCACACTTGAGTACTGTATTTATATTGCTAGACCTCTATTTACCCTTCTCTACCTCTTCCAGTGATTCACCATTCCCACATCCCCCAAAAGTTCATGTCTTTTTCTTCTTTAAGTACATCTCTATAATTACTTAATATGTACAATAATATTGAATAGATAATAAAATATTCAAAAGCTACTAGGCCTATTTAGTGTTGTTCATACATACATGTGTGTAGCAATGACCACTTGAGATCAAATAACCTATCATAACTTCATTTCTGGTGAAAACAGATTCTTCCTCTCTCAGAGAAAGGAAAGACTGATTTTTGTAGCTATTATTCTTGTTGTGGGGATCTGTTGAAATTTCCCCCTTATTCTTGCATACCAGAAAGGTGTGGTCATTACGTAGCTCTTGTTTATATAAATAGGTTATTGAAATTTCATAGTATTAGCAAATCTGTAATATATTGAAGCTTTCTTCTTGGTCCTCTGGCTTTTACAGTATTACTTCTCATTTTCTTTGATGTTCTCTGAGTTTTACATATAGGGGTTTCATTGTATATGTCCCAAATGTGGCTGGACACTCAATGGATATTTATTATCAGCATTTTTATCACTTGTGGATTGCTGTAGTAGCCTCCATTTGCAAGCCAAATAAAAAGGGAAGCTCCTATGAAGAAGGTGGAGAGCTTCACTTCTTAGCTACACAAGGGTAAAGATAAGTTTTTAGAATATAGTTAGAAACAGTAATGATTTATGAAATTGGCAAGGGTAGGTTTTTCATTAGGGTCCATATCCCTCCAGCCATGGGCAGTTGGATATTTTTATAATCCTAGAAATGGATTTTTTTTAATGAGTGGCCAAGTAGACAGCTATTAGTTATCTGCAAGATAAAAGTGCCACTGTTTCACTGCTTGGGATGTCTTGTCAGGCTGACCACTGTGGTTCACAGGCTTTACAGATGGGTAGAACTATTGATTGCTTTTATCTCTCGGCAGGTGGAACAGGGTCTTTGGATAATATGAGAACTGTTTTTTTTTTTTTTTTTTTTTTTTTTGGTAGGGGTTCAGTGTGGTGATGTATTGTGTACCCTAATAAAATTTGTCTGAAGATCAGAGAGACAAAGGAACAAGCCACAGCTACAACCTCTAACCTCATCAACTCCTCAGCCTGAAAAGGCTTTCTAGCCAAAGGCCTCAAGCCAAAAGGGGCCCCTCAACTGGAAAGCCTTAGTTACTATCTTCTCACACCTTATATACCTTTCTCTGCTCACCGTATTACTTACTGCCTAGTGATGGGATTGAAGGCGTGTGACTTTACCCATACTGGGATTAAAAGTGTGAGATTTCAAGTACTGAGATTAAAAGTGAGTGTCATCACTGCCTGGCTCTGTTTTTCTCCTAGACTGAGTCAATCTCATGTAGCCCAGGGTGGCTTTGAACTCACAGAGATCCAGAGGGATCTCTTCCTCCCAAGTGCTAGGATTAAAGGTGTGTGCCACCACCGCCTGGCCTCTATGTTTAATCTAGTGGCTTGTTCTGTCCTCTGATCTCCAGGTAAATTTTATTAGGGTATACAATATATCACCACAGTTCTATGGCAGTTCAGTTTATCTCCTGAAGAAGTTATAGATGTCCTTGTCTAAAATTCTTGGTGTTACCTTAAGGATCTTGGAGCTATCCTCAGTAATAACAATAGACTTAATTGTTTAGAGAATAATTTGAATATCCCCTGCTCAAAAATTCAAGGCAAAGTTTCCCTTACCTGGCATTGGGCTTTACTTAGAGAGTTTCTTTGAGATACTTGTAGTATTTGGAGTGTTGCAATTTTCTTGACTTTGTGATCTACCCTTAATAACAACCCTCTGTCAGATGAACAGCTAGAAGCTACTCTCTACCTACCTCTCTGTATGTTGTCTGTTCCCTCAGCTGATTGCTTTGCTATGCAGAAGCTTTTTAGTTGGAGATAATCTCAGTTGTCTGTTTTCTATGCCTTTACTTGTATGCCACGTCCAATATGTTCATGAGTTACCTTTCTAAACATGTATACATGAAGAAGCTTCTGGTTCAACCAGACTGCATTTCACCAAGGAGAACATCATTGATTCAGCAAAATATCTACTTTACTACACATCATTTGTTTGTCTCAGAAGAATCACTCCTTTAGGAAAAACAAAGAAAGATTCAAAACAAATGTTTACTAATGCACTTCACTTTGTGACAGAAGAGGAGAGATGGTCATTTCAGGAAAGTCAGACTCAGATCATCCTAATCATCTCTCTATTGCAGTGTCCCCAGATGACCAAAGAATGTGTGAGGATTTGATGAAATATCCTTTTAGACATTACCTTTTAAATTTGTCCTGCCAGCTGAAGCTGGAGCTCTCTTTAAAAATCAGTGCCCTCAAATTTAAATAGCACATGGCATAAACTGCTAATGACATATTGAGAAGCATGTTGAAAAATTTTAGAAGAGTATTTATTTTGGAGCTGCCATTTGAGCAAATCCACTCAACTATGAGTTGGAGATTCAACTCAAAAGACTTTTGCAAAGAGGAAACAAAAATGGCTTTAAAATCTTTTGGAAATGTAAAGTTTTATAAAGAAAGGTATGTATAAGCATTATTCATTTCCATATTGCATGACATAGTATATGTTTTCAGTAAATAGTTACATATATAAGAAGAGGTACAGCATGTGTTTATTAAATTGGCCAAAGTATACCAATTATGTATTCATTTTTTCTGAATGGCAGATAACCTGTTGATTAGAATTATATACAGCAAACTAAGTTGTTGGTCTTCTTGAAGTGCTGTGCCTACCTAATAGGGTACTATGGATCAAGTTATCATTCTAAGAAATGTTTGTTAAATGCCATAAGAAACAATCTACATGCCAAGAATTCAAAGCTAACAGAACTTCTGCTGAGGAGGAGGTTTGAATGGAACAAGAGTGAAATTTGAAAATTAACTGAATAACAATAATATTCAACTGAAGAGAATTGTTAAAGGAAGAGTTCAATATGAACAAAGCATTCTTAACCATACCTTATATTATGAACAGATAGACAGAGGTAAAAATAAAATTGAAAGTGGAGAATAGAACAGGTTTAGGTCTTAGAACATTTTAATGTATCTCAATGCAGTCTTTCACTGAACAATACTTTTGATGAAAAATTTATGAGAAAATGTTATACTTAGCAAATGCTGACACTTGGAACACAAATATTAAGTTTTCCTCACCATAATCAAGTTCATTCATATAAATTTGAAAATTTGAATTTTTCCTAAAAATGTATTGTTTTTCCATGGTCAAAAAAAAGCATAAAGATTTGATGGAATTACAGGTGAACCGGGTAGGGATACTTAATGTAAAGAAAGAGTTCAGTGAAAGAAACTATGCAATAGCTCATATATTTAAATATAAATTTAACAACTTAAAACTTAATGGTTTATTTAGTATTCATCATTAACAATAATTATCTGTGACATTAACTAATACTTTTTTATTTAAGTGATTTTTTTCTATTCTTGGTATATGGGATGGTCATGTTCTTCTCTCTATAATAATATTTTATACTCTTATATTAGGTAACCAACTTCTGCAGATATAATGACACACACTTGAACTCTCCTTTCAACGATAGCATAATTATCAACTTGAAGTGGCCTATGCCGGATTAAATATTTAGAGGAAAAGCCTCCTTGACTTATTGATTGACAATTTAGCAGAAGGGATTTTCAAATTTACTTAACTCAACGTACTTCTCTTTCAAATGAGCAAAGGAAATCACACAATATTGCATCATTTCCATCAGATTCGTACAGTGCTAATATGTTCATAGCTATAGTACACTGTAATTCTATTTTTCTTTATTCACTTCCAGTCATTTTAATAAAATTTTCTTGAGTAGTTTTTATATGTCAAGTATTTTTACTGTTTGGATGGCATAACATTAAATTGACATTTTCTGATTTTTTTTCAGTTCTGGAATACATAGATCAATAATAAATGTATCAACTCTTTAATATAGATACAAGTCAAATGAGGAAAGTAAATCACTCTAATATCAAAAATTATGATGAGGCTATGAATTTGAGAGGCCTCCATTAAAAAGTAGAATATACTTTCCTATTACCAATTTTAGTTGAAGACAAATGCCAAGAAACAATTATCTTGTGAAAACATGGGTGAGAAATATCCCATGTAGAAACAATAAGTTTCAGGGAACTGAGATAAGAAAGAGCCTATCCTGTTGAAGGAACATAATGTAGGTGATTTTATCACAATTATATGAAGCAAGCTTTGTGAAAGTGTAGAGTCATGCTCATGGAGAAACTTTCAGAGTTCAGACTTCACTCTGAAAGTTCCCATGGCTGTTGTCTGAAGATTAGTTTGCAGGTAACATAGGCCAAAGCCAAAACAGTTAGAAGAATGCTGTTTGTTTCACATTTAACGGGATAAACTATTTTAAAGTCATATTTATTCATTATATGTGTGAGTGTTTTGTCTGCATGTGTGTATGTACACCACGTCCAGGTTTCACATTTACACAGGTCAGAGGAGTCATTGGTTCTAGTCATTGGAACTAGAGTTACAGATGGCTTTGAACTGCTATGTGGGTGCTAGGAACTGAACTTGGGTACTGTACAAGAGCACATAATTGCGGCTGAGATATCTTTCCAGCCCCAATGGACTACATTAAAAACAGAAATAATTGCAAAATTAAATAATAAAGGTATGAAAAAAACATGACAATATTAGTATAGGATTTCACTCATTTTCCACACCCAGTTTTTGGTATCATTTAATCCATTTTCTTTTTGTCTTTTTGCCATGTTTCTTCCTAACCATATTTTAATGATCACTACAAAAACCATGAATTGCTGCAAAAGAGGAAAATGCTACTCAACTTATCATTCAGAAAGCAAGGCTGTTCAACAACTTTGGGTGACTATGACCATCTTCTAGAATGAAAAAAATATATGTATATATGAAGAATGAAGAATATACATGACTCTCTTCATTTTATATATAAAATTGTATATATAAAATGAGGAGAGTCTTATGTACCTTAAACTGGCCTCATACTCCTACACAGCAGAGTATTACCAACTCGGTTCTATCCCCAGCTCTAAGATTCTGTGTTTAGTGCATAAAGCATATTTTGTTGGCATCTGTTGTTAATTCTTTGAAGATTTAGCTTAACACACAATTTGTAATGTAATTTCTCCCAATATTTTTATAATTTAATGGCTCATGACTGTTTTAATAGTCTTTATTTTCAATTTATAGCATTTGCTGTGTCTTTAGAGATGTTTTCTTATGGTGTTGCTAAATATAATATACTATATAAATTCTATCACATTAGCTTTTTTATCTTGAAATATCCATCCAAATCAAAGACATAATTTGCATTACTGTGTATTCTTCCTTTTTTATTCAGCACAATACCTCAACCCACTTTATTGTGATATCCATTTTCAACATATATCTTCTTGCCTTACTCAAGAAATACCTTAATAGATATGTTTAGAACTATGTCTTCCAGGTGATATTATATTCAGAATCATTATATAATAGAAAGTATTGTATAACCCTCATATAAATTCTGAAATTCATCTGTGACTCTTCATCAAAAGAAAGAAAAAACAAGGGAAAAAAAAGAGGAATGAGGATATATCGGGGACATACTGATCCAAAGCAAGACCTAAACCCAGAAAGAAAAATACCAAATCATGAAACTTCATGTTCTCTGCCTGGGACTTAGTTTTAAAAGTTCTTAGATGTTCCTGCCCTTCCAGATTTACTTGCCGGTAATGTACAGCTCTTTCTTACGATGGGTCCATTCTTTCTATACGGCTCTTTTGGATAAATGTCTCATGGCTCTGGCCACAAACATCTTGATGTCTCCCATGACTCCCTGCTTCATTTTCACAGCTTCACATAACAATCTCTCACAGCTTGCAGGCTCCTTCTGGCCTTCTTTGAGTGACTACAGCTCTACTACATGCTGCCCAGCTTCAAACAGCTCTCTGAAACAATAAGGTTATGATCCATGACCTCTTCACTCACGAATCTTGCATTTTATCTAAAAGCCAGTACCATGTGGCCTATTCTGCGAGTTTCAGCTGGTCGTCTGCAACGGACCCTTACTCTTTGCATTACATTAGAAGATTTTTTTTTTTTTTTTTTTTTTTCTAAGTTACTTTCTAGGTGCAGCAAAAATGTTAGGTACTTATGCGCAAGATGGAAGCTTAGCTGTGTGGGATCTTAAGCTCAGGGAGTCTTTCTTATTGTTCCAATATACAGCAAGGAAACTTTCTTCTTCACAACTACATGCCTTGGGTGTAACATTAGGTTCCATTGTGCTTTCCTCTTTTCTTTGAACGATACATTTGATGTTTCTTTCTTCCTCGCTTGCTCATTTTCACTGTAGACATGTAAAAGAGTAATTAATAAGAACCAAGCCAGAGACAAAATTGTAGGCTGTCTTTAAATTTCAGGTGAAAGAGAAATTGGGCCCTTATATTTTAATTTACTCTCAGGTGAATTTTCAGTAAATTGACAGAAAAGAGCTAGATTCTTTGTCAAACTATAACGTGAGCTGTTTCTAGCCTTTTTGGTAAAAGATTTTGCCTGCTTCTGAAAGCTCATGTACCCATACTCCACCATCTGCATACTCTCAACATGACTATCTTTCACATTGCTGCTAGAAAATTCCTTCAATTTTTGTGGTCATCATTCAACCACTTCTCTAGTCCAGAGAATCCCACACTCCTCTAGAAACAATATGACTACGATCAATTCTTAACATCAACCCTATCTCTTGATACTAGCTTCTACATTATTTGCTTTTCTATTGTTCTGATAGAATACCAAGGCTGACCCAATTTAAGGACAGGTTTCTATTGGCTTACAGTTCAAGAGGCATTTTCCAGAATGGCAGGGGAGGCATAATAGCAAGGAGCTACATGAAGCAGAAAGCTGAAAAATCCAATTTCCTTCTTCAAACAGGAAGCATAAAGAACAAATAGGAAGTGAACCAAAGGAACAAAATTTCAAAGTTTGTCCTCAATAACATTTCTTCCAGCAATGTTACACTTCTTAAAGGTTCAATAACCTTTGAACCAGCATCACCAGTTGGGGGCCAAGTGTTCAACTATGTGAGTCTACAAGGAGCCTTTCTCATTTAACTCACCAAATTAGATAATTAAAAACATGTATATTTTAAAAGAGGTTTGAATATATTTAACCTAGAGTAATGAATAATCCTGTTCCCAAAAGATATTATTCAATGATAATCTCTGTGCTGCCTTCCTATAAATTATTGATTACTAACTCCCCTGAGGTCTCCAAAAAAACACACATTAAGATATTTGCTCTTTGTTACTCAACACATCTAAGATAACTATGACAAAATTTGTAGCCAGATGTTTTCTAAGGTCCAGCCTGCCCACCTGGTCCTGCAGCTGCTTATAAAATAATCACTCAGAGGTTTAATATTATTTGCAAACTGTATGTTCTATGGCAGGCCTCTTGCTAGCTAGCTCTTATATCTTAAATTAACTCATTTCTATTAATCTATGTTTTGCCACATATTCTGTGGCTTACCAGTCTGCTGGCATGTTGTTTCTTGGGAGGCAAGCTGGTGTCTCTCTCATGACTCTGCCTTTCTCTTTTCTATCGCTCTCCTTGGATTTCCCACCTGCCTCTAAGCTGCCTTACCATGGGCCAAAGCAGCTTTTTTATTAACCAGTGGGAAGAACATATATTCAGAGTGTACAGAAGGACATCCCCCAGCAAAGATTCTTGCTGAAGAATATATATATATATGTTTCAGAACACAGAAAACATTTTTTTACATTTATTTTACTTTATGGGTGTGAAAGTTTTGTTACCATGTGTGGCGTGTGTGTACACATGTGTGCCAGTTGTGTACTCTGGAATTGGGGTTATGGATGAATTGGTGCTGGGAATTGAACCTAGGTTCACTGAAAAACTAATAAGTGCCCTTAACTGAGTGAGCCATCTATCCACCCTGAGAAACTGATTTTCAAGTGACCAGGAAATTCTTGCTGCAAACTATCTTTTATAGTACTAGAATGTGTTGTGTATAATTATAGGTGAGAAAGAACGTAGTGGTCTTACCTAACACCATTCTTTTCATTCCACAGTAATGATTTTTCAGACAATACATGCCCAGTGGTGGCACAATAGTTACAAGACTGGTTATGTGTGTAACAAAACACTCTCATGATTGGGTTTGGCATGTACTCAACGGGAAGATATTTATACCAGGTATTGTAAACATGATCAAAACTCAGAGTTTGGGAAGTCACATGATGCAAAGGAAAACATATTGGTTTTGTTTTCCAAATGTACACATTGTCAAACTGACTTCTAAATAATTTATAGTCATAGATTTTTGCACCTCCCAACCATGGTAGAGAAGTTTCTTATCCTTGTGTGTAGTAGTTGATGTTGATCATAACTGTTCAAAGTGCAGAAAATCAATGACAATGAATGGTTAGTCATAAATAAAGTACAGTTATTACTCTCCCTGTACCAAAGATCAAGAAGCAACAGGACAAATATAACATCTGAAGTATTGGAAGAAGTGCTATGAACAGTTTGTCTTCTGAACATAAGATGGGTGTTGCACATATAAAATCATAAAAACTGTGGTTATCTCTACAAGATTTGAAAGGGATCTAGCAACTTAAAATTTCCAGCATGGGCCAGCATGATGTCTCAGTAGGTAAATGTGTTTACTGGCAAGACTGGTGAACTAAACTCAATCCCCAAGTCCAACATGGTAGAAGGAAAGATTCCTGAAAATAGTCCTTTGACCACAAACATGCTTCCCCACAAATTATAAATGAGTAAATGTAAAAAATAATGTTGATGCTGGAAATGGAGTTTGTAGAGATAGATCAACAGTTTAGATCTCTTCCTATTCTTGCTGAAGACCCAAGTTCAGTACCCAGCACTGTCATGAGATGGCTCACAATTATGTATGATTCACTGACTTCAGGGCTGCGTTCTTTTCTCTGCAGGTACCTATGTATATATGGTACACATAGAAGCACATATACACATGACTAAAAATAAATAAATCTTTAAAATTTCTTCAGTATTGATTAGGGAGCCTTTCTCCAACCCCTATTGACTATTGATAACTGATAGGTGATCGAGAATCACTTTGCTTCAGGAGTTTAACCACTGACTACACATACCATAATGGATCTCAGGACCATAAACATAAAGATAGAACTAACTGAATTTGGTGGGTTAAAAAAATAAGTAAATAAATAATAATAAGGACATTTGAAAGGAGATGAAGTTGTGGGAGTGTTTTATGAAATAGTACATAATAGCATATCCTGGGGAAACTTACTTAGACTATTAGAAGTTGAGGAGGTATTAGTATTTAGTCAAAAATTTAAACCCAATAGCTAATCTGCACATATTGACTCACAACCAGGAAACCATTCTGTTTATTATGGTTTCATATCATCATGAAAGGCACATGTAGAAAGAATATCAAAGAAAACAAATGAAGTATGTCAAATGAGTTCTAGAATGTGGTGAATTATTTAATTACGATAAACCCTCCAGAAGCGTGTGCATGTCATGATATGGTTGAATGATAACATTTGGGAATTACTCTCAATGAGGAGACAACGTAATAAGCAAGCAAACTAGATAGCACAGAAGCATAAAAGACAATTTTCAGTCTTTCACAGGAAAAAAAATCACATTAGACTACTAAATATTCAAGGATGTAAAGGAAAAACATAATGACATGAGAAAAAAAAAGAAAGCCATTCCAGTCCCTTTTCTGTTCTTAGACTGAGCTATTCACGAAAATGAACACTTTCTCTGGCTCTTGGTCGTGTAGAACAGGAAGCATTAGCATCACTCAAGGGACTTGGTTATATGTCACTCCATGGCAGAAACTTGAAATTCAGGCTGGCAAGAAAATATGTGTTAATAAATACACTCTCATAATCAGTATCCCACTGCAGTGACAGTTACATTAATCCATTCACTTGGCACAACAATCATGTTCTAATGTTCTCTTGTGTGGCCCCATATGCTTACACAATTGTACTGGGATTGAGTTACATCAACTTTAGAATATACATTCTGGCTGGAAGAGGTTATATGAAATTAGGAGGAAAAAGGGGAACGTGCAGACTGAAAGTATTCAATATTATAATACAATGTTTGGCTGAAAAGCTGAAGTCAGTTGCCAACAGATGCCCTGAGTAGTAAAGGGCATTGATTTGAGGTAAGCATTTGAAGGTACATTCGTGTGGTTGTTTTGGTTAAGACAAGGCCTGTTAGAAAACTTGCTTTGCATAGTGTTAACAAGTAGTATCATAGGTCTGTTGCTCTGACATCCTCCTGAATTCTGCTTCAGAATTTTTGAATTCTCTGTGTTTCATGTTTTCTTCCCTCCATTTCCGTTTTTTAAGCTTAACTGTCCTAGATCATCATTTTAAAGTCAATGCTACTTTCATACATAGCATAATCCTGAATAAACCTTGCTTAATCATTTTCTTGCTACTATAAGTTGTTAAGAACTACTAAAGAAATTCAGGTCATTGTAACCATAAAAGCAGAAAATGCCATGATTGATTTATGGACACTAATGATGCTTGGATATGTGTTATTAAATGTACAGAATTTTCTCTTTAATTTTCAGGTATTTTAAATTCTATCTGCTTTTTTTTAAATTTTTTTTTCTTCTTTTTTACAGGGGAGAGCGCAAACGCAGTCCCCCACTACCACAAATTATGCAGTCGAGTTTCCCGGATTTGGGCAAATCACAGGGGTCAGCACATCCTGAGTACAATGGATAAGCCTCGCCCTGGGAAAACCACCTTAGTGATCATGGTATCTCCCCTGCCAGGTAAGTATTTCTATCTGCTTTTTATTTTCAAATCAGCATTCCTTTTTGCTCATAGAATAGATGACTGCACTCCCACTTTATAATAACAACTGCTAGCAAATTGAAAACCTATGCCTATTTGTCACCTGAGCTGGATCTTTATAAACATCCCCATCCTTCTTTCTGCCCTTTCTGATTCAGTGGGTCAATGATTTTCCTTTCTCTTAGGCTAGTTGTTATAGTCTCTAAACACCATTCTAATTTGGGCCCCAGAGTCATCTGCATACACACACACACACACACACACACACACACACACACACACACACTTTTCATTGTTATATATAATGTAGAATTTTCATACTTTAATAAACACTACCAGTATGTATTTGCTTTCCCCTAAATTAATCTACATTCAAGGAACTTCATAAATATAATTTTGAGTTCTCACTTAAATTTCTGGCCAACACATTCAGTCTACTTCAAGTGTCTCTCTCATTTACAGTGGCATAACAGTGTGCACATACCAACAATCTTGCGGTTTCTTTCCACAAATCTAGTTTAGATATTTTGTCTTTACTATTACAGCTCCTTTGAGTAGAACGGGTGCTAGAAGCAGAGAATTTTCTGTCTTTTCTGAATGACTTTACTTCTTCATTTCCCGTATTTCTGAGCCCATTTTACTTTCTGGTATAGCCACTGTAATTTAATTTTCAGAGTAAGTTTGAAACATATTTCTTTATAAAAATCCATCTATTTATTTCCTATATTTTATTTATCATGTTCTCTGTAATCTGAAGATTCAGAGTCCATAGTTGGCCCAACCTCATTACACAGCCATGTGGAACTATGCAGGTCCCTATATCAATTTGTATTAGTCAGGGTTCTCTAAACAAAAGACCTGACAAAATTGATGCACACACACACACACACACACACACACACACACACACACACACACACACTAAATATACACATATTTATTAATACTAAATATATATACATATAATACATATATAGTATTTATTACAGTGATTACAGCATCTTATAGGCTACAGTCTGGGTAGAGCAGCAATAGCTATCTCATAAAAGAAAGAATAATAATACAGAAGTTGTTCATTACACAAGACTGGGTATTTCAGCAGTCCTAATCTGATGTTAGACTCTAGGGGGAGTCCTTGAAAGCTGCTGGACTTAGGAAAAATTGAACTCTTGAAGGTGAAGGAGTAGGATGTTCTAATATCATAAAGGAAAACCTCAACAACATGAGAGATGAACTTGACAGCAAAAGACTGAGTGCAAGCAGGCAAAAATCTTGCTTCTTCCTTGCCCTTCCTTTCATGTGAGTTCTTCCAAGCAGTGTCACCCAGATTTGTGGTATGTTTCCACCACATAACAGGATTAATAAACCCCCCCCATGGGTATGCCAGATATTTAGCTTTTAGTTGATCACAGATATTGTCACATTGACAAGCAAGATTAGCCACCATGGGTTTGTATAAGTCAAACTCTTATAGAGTTTTCAAATACCTTTTCTTCAATTTATCTTTCAAGGTTGGTCAAAACATCATCAACATTTAGTAGTATATTCAGTTCACACATGTTCCCCTCAGCATGCTCTCAGTACTTCAAGGTTGACTTATGCTCATTAATCGCTGAATGGATACCTTTTTTATTTTACAATATAGACTTCCTTAAATAATGCACTTCTTTTAAGTTCTCATACTGTTTTGAAATACTGTCCATTTTCTTACAGCAGTTGAAACTGTTAGTCACAGTTCCCTGAGTCAGGTGTGGAAATTAGGTATCCTTACTCCTATCTGATTTTTCTTTCCGCTATTTTTAAAACATACTTTCCATCATTCTGACTTCTATATCCCCTGATCAGATAGCATGTGATGTTACACATCAAGGCAATTATAATGTGATTGAGGACTTCCTGTCCAATGAATATAAGTTATGCCATTTTAGAGAAATAACAGTGATAAATGTAAACACAATTCCTCCTGCTCACCGAATCATTTAAGTGGCTTGCTGCTGTGTTTCTGCCTCATTCAACAGGAAGGTAATAGGAGATTTGTTGCCAGCTGGTACCTTGTAATGGAAAAGTGGATTCCTATCTTCATTTTTAAAAACGGTTTGTGACAAATAAACAGTTAATGGTTTTCTATGAAAACACATCTGAGGAAGACACTATGGTTGTTATCAAATTA
The DNA here is from genome assembly GCA_902168415.1 of Peromyscus melanophrys. NCBI lineage: Eukaryota > Metazoa > Chordata > Mammalia > Rodentia > Cricetidae > Peromyscus > Peromyscus melanophrys. Next base: position 17,441 of record CABHPR010139956.1, on the reverse strand, counting down.
TATAAATATTACATTTTAAATTTTTAAAATTATTGACTTCCTATCATTTTTTTATTCATACAATTCTCTAAATAGACCAACAAGTACAAAAATCATATTAAATATACACATTAATATGTGTTATTTCCTGATTAACATTTAAGTTTAAATTGGTAGATAGATCCCTCAAATAGTGTTTTCTTTTATATAGTGATAATTTCCAACTTTTAAATCTTAGTCAATAAAGAAATACATAAATCCTCATTTTTCACATATTTCCCACTTCTATTTTTGAATAATTGTTAAAAGCTCAAGTATTGTATAGAATGCACTTTATCCATTCACATTTTTCAAAATTAAGCAATGCATAACTTCTTAACTTTATGCAAGCTAACAATTATTTACAAATCAGATTACACTAACATTTCATCACCACAGACACAATTTAAATCAGCAAATACTAATTCAAGAAACTCAGATGATGTCTTCTGCATGTGAAAAGCAAGATAATAAATTCAGTTGACATTCCAAACCCATAATTCATAGACAAACAAGTTAATTGAAGTGTGATCCTAATTAGTCTTAACAATAAAAACCTGGAGTCAGATATTGAACCCAAAGGCTGAGAGATCAGAGAAGCAGAGCAACCAGCCACCAGAGACTCTCACCTCTATGAAATCTTAGACCGAATGGGGGCAGTTCCTATCTCTACAAATTCTCAGACTCAGACTGAATGGAGGGGCCCCGATATCTTATCTCCACCTGCCTTATATTGCTGTCTCCACCTCCCTAGAGCTGGGATTAAAGGCATGAGCCTCCCATTTGCTGGGATGAAAGGCATGATCTTCTCAAGTGGTGAGATGAAAAGTGTGAGTCATCACCACCAGGATCTATTTCTCTTTTAGACTGATTCAACCTTGTGTAGTCCAGCTTGGCCTTAAACTCCCAGTTAATTATTGTTATTATAAAGTTTTTTTATTTAAATATGATATTTTAAAACTCTTAGAGACATGAAAGAAGCTCACCCAGTAAAAGTGCATGCCAAAAGCCTGGATTCCTTGTGTCTAATCCTCAGAAAACACATGGAAAAAGGAGACCAATTCCCTTTAGTTGTTCTTTGTCTTGATATGTGTGTTGTGGCACACATGTAATAATTTGGAAATAAGGAGCAAAAGCAGATTTAACTTTATTTATTTATTTACTTGTTTGTTTGTTTGGAGACATGGCCTTACTATATAGTTCTGGCTGCCCTGGAATAAATTATGTAAACCAGGGTGGCACCAAACACACAGAAATTACCTGCTTTTTCCTCAAAGCAGTTTTCAGCACAGTTTTTAATCTGATATGTTTTATTATAATTCACAAAATATTAAGACATGGATGCTTTAAATGCAAAAGAAATGATGTCACTTGCAGGTGAATAAATGGAAAATATTGGCATCTTACAGAGTTGAATAATTTAACCACATATTTACTTTATTTTCTTAACATGTATATATGTAAAAAATAGATTTAAATCACAAACAATTAAATTAGAAATATAGTAACAGACACATTTAAATCAATACAACACATATATTCATTATATCTCAGATATAATATAAATTAAAAGGAGTTTACTCACCCTTTCTCTAATCATCTTATAATAAAGTAACCAAGCAAAGTTACTGAAGGCAAATGTGTAAAAATGTCAGTGATGTGTGAGACACAAGCCATTATATACTAGGTTGTGTACCAGGACAATGAAGATGTTTCTCCAAATGAAGATAAATCTATGTGTGATAACACCTAAGTTGAATCACAGCAATAAAAATATAAATCTTATAGCTTGATATCAGCCTTGCATCTTTTTCACCAGCAATTTAAGTTGCATTTTGATACAATCCCATCTTTTAAAACTGATACACTAACAATCAAAGTAAACCTGGGAATCAGAAATTATCATTAAAGTCTCTATAAATATCCCTTATGCATATCCAAATACAAATCTACAAGAGAAATGTTTCCCCGTGAATGTATGTATATATTTTATCTGTTATTGATTTCTCCCTATTGAGAGGTTGTGCTTATTAAGGCTAAATATTTTCCAGTTAGGCTGCAGGGGCAATTTTAACAGTTACAAGTGACTGAACATCCACTTTCTTCATTATCTGAGAAACACTTATTGTGCATTAGTAGCAATGACCATATGTGTCTGTAATTAGTTACAGATTACCTTCTCAACTGGTACCTGACACAGCTGTTCTTCACAATCCCCAAAGAAACTATTTAAGCATTGTTATCTTTATTAATTTCTGCAACCATGAGTACATTTACATTTGTGAGGTGCCTGGGTTTAATTATGTATTAGAAAATGTATTATTTTTCTAATCACCATGAGCATTAATATTTAATCAATGAAAATGAATTCTTACACATGGATGCTGCAATTGCTTCTTTATTCTGCAATAGTGGGAATATTCCATACCCATTGCTCTTACAGTTGTTCCAGTACTTAGAATTGTTAGCCACATTAATCAGGGAGTATAATAACCATAGAGCCAATCTTCAGAAACCATATAAATCTGTTGACTTTCATGTTTTATTTTTCCTGAAAACTGAAACAATATACAACTGTATTTCTGTGTACAGATGATATATCTCTGTGAAGAGAGAAAGAGAGAGAGAGGGAGGGAGAAAGAGAGAGTCATTAAGGTTGGATAAGATTCAAGATGAACCCTGAAATAGTACATTATCTTTTGTTAGAACTGAAACAGAAAGTAATGATGAAAAAAATCTCTTTCAACAGGCAGGCTTTCAAGTCAGAAGTTGAACACATGTACTAAGCAAATGAAAGAAACTTCATGATAGCATAGACACAATCAATACCTTGTGAAACTATCTATAAATAAGACTATGATGAATTCTTCCATTAACTTGAACCTCTGAACTTTATCTTCCATATTGTAAGTAATTTTTAAATGTAAGTTAATTTCTACTATGAGGTTTATTGAAAATTAGAACTTTCCATCAGTGTGATTAGTTATGTGGGAAATCAAGGAGTACTTTTATTGAGATATGACATATATGATTATGTACAATCTTACACAGATTCACATAAAATATTATGTAAAATCACACACATCTATGTAATACACATATAAATTTGTGTATGTATATAAATATATAATTAGTGTAGTGGTAAATCTAAACATAATACATACAAAGAAATCAAAAAAGGATAATAATTGAGAGAATCTTGAACAAAGGAAATAATACAATTATATATGATTCTTTTCAGAATTAAAACAATAAGAACATCACTAGGAGAATGAACAAACCAAATTAATGATTCTTATCTATGTGGTTTGCATATAAAAATAATGTTTCCCCATGAATATATGTATATATTTTATATTTTATTGAGTTCTCCCTATAGTATGTTTCAAGGCATGGGTGCATTCACGTTGCATTTCCTATTTGTTCTAAAATCCATTACAGACTATTATTCAATTCTGCCTCTCACTATGAAACCTCCAAGTAATTATTAATTGGTTGTAGGTTGGAGATATTAATTCGCACCCCTTTATGTAAAACATAGATATGAATATACTGCTCTGGCCCTGACATGAACACATTTCACATATCTTTGGTGCTGCCTCTTAAGAGTCCTGTAGAGTGTGTTTCAGAAAGACTCAGATCTGTTACTATCCCATTATCCCTGAAGTACAGTGGAAGAAATACAGAGACCCACAGCCAGATAATACACAGAGAGGGAAAGATCTTGGGCCAGTCACTTCTAAATGGATTGTCTCCACCATATCCTTCCCTTCATTGCTCTGGGAACACTGGGGCAGAGGAGAACAAATGCTTGTAAGAGACACGGCATGGAGGACATCAAGGAAACAAGACCTTCTATACATAGTGTGACACAAGTCCATATGAACTCAGAGTGATGCAGCATATACAGGGCCTGCACCAGATGGGGTCCCAACACAGAGAGGAGAAGTGTACATCAGCTCCCGTCCTAACCCAGAACAGATCTCCAATTTATAAGTACTCTCACATGAATAATGAATTTTTGTAGTGGGTAGCCATTCCAGTTTTGATCTGGAAGTTCCAACCCCCACTGAGACTTCGGCAACTGTCACCCCTACAAGGCGGGGACAAGGGAGGCCCCTGGAGACCGGAGATCTGGATGGGCCTGCGCTCTCTCTGTTCCTGGACCCAGGACGGTGGAGGTTGACCTAGCAGAGCTCCAGAGAACACCGCTGGACTGCGAAACACCTTCCCCAGACCCCATGACCTACCTATCCCTTCATTTGTAAGTTACCCACTGAATAAATCTTCCTTTTAACTATGTGGAGTGGCCTTAATAATTTCACCAATTTTCTCAAATGGAGTCTCACTGGGGATGAAAAGCACACCTAAGGGTAGTCCCCGTGCCTGGCAGTAGATAGCTAACAGAACAAGAGCTCAAAAAAAATCTTTGGAGGTTCTTTGTTTCATAATATTTAGCCACTGCATTTCTCTTAACCTTTCAGTTCCTTTGTGTGTGTACTTTGGCATCCAGTTTATGGTATTCCCGTGTGTCTCTGTATCTATGTGTGTTTCCTAATTTCTTCTTTGACTTTTTCTTCTGTTTGTTTTGTTCTATTCCTCTTTGCTTTATCTTATCAAATTTTTATTATTCTCTAGATTCCTGTATGGTTTTTTTTTCCTAGGGAGAGACAGAATGGGTTTGCATTGGGATGGGAAGGTAGATGAGGAGGAATTCAGATGAGCTGGTACAGGGAAATCCATAAATAGAATATATTTTATGAAGAAAGTCTATTTTCAATAATTTTTTTTCAGATACTATCTTCTCATTGTGGTTTACTCTTGCCTGTTCTTCCCATATCCTCCCCATCTCTGAACCAATAAAATTCTGTGTTTTTTATTCTCTCTCTCTTTAGATTAAAAAATCAGAATAAATTAAAAAATGCAAAGAAAAGCAAGAGAAACACATACACACAAAAAGAAACCATAGAAACACAAGAAATAAGAAAGAATAGTATACAAGTAAAAGTTCAGTAAGACAAAAAAAATGTCCAACAAAGTAATGAGACAAAAATTCTCCAAAAATATCATTGACTTCATTTTGCTTTGACTTTCTAACTGGACATGGGGCACTGTAAATAACCTTGGTAGTTTGTAGGTTTTCGTGAGGCCCTTTGGGCCAACAACTCAATTATATTTAATCCATTCCTGGCATTGGAAAACATATAGTTGGGCCTTTTTCTCTTCTGATATTTGGTGATTCCATTTATATTTCTTTCATATATCCTCTAATTATTACATTTCCAGATGACCCCTCATAGGAGCCTTAGTGTTCCTTGCCATTCCCTATATCCCTCACTTATACCCTTCTTCCTTCCTCCTCTTCATTTAATCATTCCTTTCCAGTCCCTGCCCCCATCTCTGACTATTTCCCCTTCCTTGGGATATCCTCAACTCTCATCTAGCTCATTACAGTGTGCTGAAATTTATGGTCATTAGAATTGTCACATACCCCTCAGAAGCTTAAAACATAACATCCACATTATAGAGCATATGTACCATATTTTTTTGTGGGGGTCAAGGCTACCTCACTTAGGATGACAGTTTCTAACTCAATTTATTTACCTGTTAATTTCATTTTTTAACAGCTGAATAATACTCAGTTGTTTAAATGTACCACATTTTTATTGTCCATTAATCTGTTGATGGACATCTCAAGTATTTCCAATTTCTGGCTATTATGAAAATGGCTATAAAGAAAATCTATGGAGTAACTGAGTAATTTTACCTCCCAGTGATTGCATAGCTGTGGTGGAATTGTAACACATGGCATTGCATGTTTGTATTGATTCTTTTGCCAGCAAGCATTGGTTGACAGTTAAATGAAAGCCACCACTTGGTATAACAAATAATTTATAATATTTGGTGACCAAGAAAAATTTTCTCACAATAAGGCTTATTTATTTTAGATTGTATTGCTAGGTATGAGGAATTCACTGTGAAGCTATTACTTCTAAAGTAAGCAGAAAACCAATGCATCTCATGCTTATTATATCTGTTAGTTAAGTCACATTGCAACATTTTCTCTGATTATGGTCCTATGATTATATCTACCATGCAATCTACATATACAGAAGAATATACCACTTAGTTTTATGTACATGTATAATAGGATGAGTATACAATGAAAAATATCCTAAAATAAGCATCCTACAGTACTACTTCATTTTGATTATTGCATTACTATGAAATATTCTACTAATATCTTTCTAGTGGATTCCAAAGGCTCTGTGCAATTTGCTAGAGTTACCTTACTTACACGAATATTCCTCCCCCATTTCTGCAGGCTTTTAGCATATGTACTGGCTTCTCCTACAATGTTTGTGTCATGTCACTGTTATTAACCATACTTTTCTAACAACTTTTAATATTCTTCCTCAGGAAAAACAAATAACATTATCTTAATTCATCTCTGCTTTTGGTTTAAAACCTTCCAGCATTCCAACAACACACTTCCTTTATTATTCTCAATTGTGTCCTCCTTGTCTAGCATAATAAAAACTTACTTATGTTGTATCTCCAACACAAGGAAATTGGGTATTCCTTTGTTAACAGTTATGCACATTGGTATTGAATAATATCTTGCATGCTATATGAATGTAGGAAAGATTTGATGACAGCTCTGGTTTCCATACTGACTTCTTTGACTCTTGCCCAAGATAAAGATGATGAGCTTAATAATGCCCAAGCTAGACTAGTGGACAGATGAAAGTACATGACAGTGTCTTCTGTAAAGTCTGAGACTCCATGGATGTAGCTAGATTTCTGGAGGAGTTATGTTGTACAAATTGATCATAGGACCAAAGGGAAGCAAAAACTTGTACTGAGACCTTCTCACTTGATATCTCTCCAGTCAACCATTTACATGGATATTGATGGTTTCTATGAAGTGGATATTGTCCTTCACAAACTCATATGACAGAGTATTGAAGTGATGGTGTAAGTGCTAGTGGGACTTTTAGAAGTTGAACCTTATGGTATTTTGTTAGGCCACTGAGGACATTGCCCTCAAATTATAAGAATGGTCTGCCAAAGAACACCCTTGCCAAGACTAGTTGCTACAAAACCCCTAGCCTAACATTCCAATTTTATTTCCAATGTCAACGGCAGTGAATTCAAATATTGCTTTAGAGCCCTCACCAAAGCACATACACAATTTTTGAAATGTCAGTATGTGAAAGTGTGAGCTAACAGACATCTATATAAAGGTAGTCTTCTCTTATCTATATAAACAGGAGTGGAATCAAGTCATAATATAGAATCTTGGGATATGAACTGGCTGATTTCTGAGCCCCTGCCTCCAGTGTTTCCTTCATATTTTGCATTTAAAGTAGTATCTTTCTAGAAGATTCCCTGTTCAGTCTCCTTATCCTCCGTTACTAAAAGTCCTCCCTAGGGTCTCCCTTATAGGGTACAGGATTAGGGAGTGATGTCGAAACCTAGTACTTTAATTAGTGAATAAGTATACACAATTTATATAAAAAATCCTCTCAGACTAAAACAAGTCGAAGAAGTCCATAAAAATGTTTAGTTTTTGTTCAAATTGTGTCATTTCTCCATGAAACTTCATTATGTGAATATTTGTGGGTTTGTTTGCTTGTCCAGTGTATAAGGAAAACGTAACAACAGAAGGAGTCACAGTTTACTATGAGAACAAAAAAATAATCTTCCACTAGATATATCCTAAGGCAAACCTCCCAGAATAGATTGGTTTTAGGTTCTTGAGCATGGCCAAAGGTAACAATAATGACTATGAAAAGCATACAATATAAACTTTCCTTTCTCTCAGGCAATTCTGTTTTTAAGACAGCTATAAAGCCTTTTTTCACAGATACACAAACTGTGTTTCCCTATAATATGAAAACACCATTTTCTTTTTAACATTTGTGCTTTATATAATGAGTGTTTGCCTACATGAAAGTGTACTGTGTATTGGTGATCAGGAGAAAAGAAGTGTGCACCAAATATGCAGGAATTGGAGTTAAAAGGTGGTTGTGAGCTTCCATGTGGATACAGGGAGCTGACCCCAATTTCTCTAGAAGAGCAGCAGGTGATCTTAAGAACTGAGCCATCTCTCCAGTTTTTTTTTTTGTTGTTGTTGTTTTTGTTTGTTTGTTTGTTTGTTTTTGTGTGTGTGGGGGTGATGTTATGACAATTTTTCTGAGATGTTTCTTGTATTGCTTGCTTGACACAAACTAGTTCTACATAATAATATATATGTTGGCCCCTGGGAAACAGGGAATAGCTACAGTTGTGTGACTCTGCCCTTATTTAGAATTCTTAACAGATTTACATTCCATTCACTTTTAGGCTGACACTTGTCAGATTTGTTTATTTTTGGCTGTGTCTCAACTTTTACTCACATAATACTGAAAGACTGATTTGCCTTATTCAAAGTGCAGAAATCTATTTTTTAATTCTGCCCACTAGATCTTATGCGGTGTTTTCTAATATATACACTTATCTCCTAGCATTTGTGGATTACATGTTTTCCTTAACTTTTAAATATTTCAGATTTGAGGACAGTCAGAATCTAACTTTATTTTTTAAATTAGGAGGAGAAAACAGAAGATAATTTATGTCTAACAGATGTGTTACATAAATCAGTTCAGGTCAAAACTACTATTGGAAATTTACCTTGTCTTAATAATGATAATATGATTTGTGTTATAATAAGTCTCCCTTAGAGAGTTTTGTGTCCAATTTAAAAATTTGTGCTAGAACATTGATATGAAATAGACAGTTCTCTTTAATAATAATAATTCATTTATTATAAAATATAATACCCAGGCTGGAATCTAGAGGCTCAATTTTCATGCTATGTGATCACATAAAACTAAGATCAAATGCAATAAAGAAAATTTAATCTAGAAGTGTGATATGTCATGATTATTTAAAAAATATATGTTCATGTTTGTAATGGTAGGGTATTTTTGTAAATAAAGATTTTGTTTTACTCTGACACTATACAGAATATTATGCATACTATTAAATTGTTTACATTTTTGTTTAAGTAACTGTATATCATTGTATATCAAAACTATTTTTACAATGTTTCATACATCTCCATATTTAATTAAATAGTCACTGTTTTAAACATTACTATCCAAAGTGGGGCATTTGATTAAAACACAAGAAAAGTTTGTAAAACTAAGCATGATCCAAATATGTTGGTTTTCTAGTTACCATTTTCATATGTCTACAGAACATATATAGAAATTATATCAACAATATAACTTCATGTGTTTAAGTATTTTGTCATTTACCAGACTCTGAATAACAGTAAAATCTTCTGAATATGCAAGACTAATGAATATTTAAACATCAGTCTTTAACATTAGCCATATCGTCTGTACTATTACGACATCTAATGAGCTTCTTTCAATGAGACTATGAAAATGCTAGTGAGTAAACAAACTGCCTATTGTCATCCAAATGTGCTTCGATTGATAAAAAGAAAAAGAGAGAAAATGAGTCCAATCTATGGCTTTTAATTTCTATAAACATTCCAGATGAATAATTTCATATCAGTAATAAAATAGACAAATGTTCTATTTTAATTTAGCAGAGGTTATAATGATTAAAATGTTACATGTGTTCTATTAAAATGAATTTTTCATTGTAGTTGTTTGATCTCTTATAGTCATAACTGTATTTTCACAAGGTACACACAAAGGTTATCATTCTGGAGATAATAGAAAAAGATAAACTAGTTTCATTAAAACTATGCATGTCTGTTTTCAAGAAAATCTGTGTTCTTGATAACACTGTAGAAACTATAATGTGTGCATATACTTTTTGTTTTCACTGCTGGGGATTGAACTTAGGGCCTTGTACAGGCTGAAAAACTCTCAATTTAGTTGAATTATGAAAAGTAATTAAATGTTTTCATTTTTTTCAGTGGACTAATTTGACACTATTGTTGGCTGAGACAATATGTTTTCCTATAAAATTAGGCTGTAGATAGAATGGCTTCCTTAACAGAAAAGTATTTTCAGAGTTTCACACATCTAAAGTTGGCAATGTCAAAGACCAATAGACCAAATGATTTCTCATCTGTTGGAGTCTCATGTCCATCTTTTATAGACTGATATGTTCTTACACTATGAGTGACTACATGGATGACACTGAGGAAAAAACGAGAAGTGCAGGGGAGTCAGCTCATTTTCCCCTTTCTGCAAGAATAGTCCTATTCTTGAGAGTCCCTTGTAGGCAGACATTCTTTGTACCACCAGCTCCCAAATAATGATACAGAGATTTATTATTATGAATGCTTGGCCTTAGCTAAGGCTTGTTCCCACCTATCTCTTATTAATGAAGTTAGTTAAAATTTAAATTATCCCATTCATATTAATCTATATTCTACCATGTGGCTTGCTAACTCTAGTTAGTACTATGTGTCCTACTTTCTCCATGTCTGGCTGGCAAAACTGTCTCTCTGATACCTTCCCATAGTTCCTATCTCTACCCGTCAGTCCTATCTATTCTCCCATGACTAGCTATTGTACAATGAGTCTATCCCACTACAGCCTCTAAGTACATGATAGTAGAATTTAGACTTCCAGTAGAAACATTTTTTTTGCAAATAAAATATTCTTTTCAAAAATGGTTAGTTAGAAGGGTTACTCATGATGTCAATTTTTTTTTTAGATTTTTTTCCTAAGAGTAAAAAGGAGACATGTGCCCCAAAAAATCATAAACCCTGGGATTTGTTTAGGATGAAAAAAATAGATCTATGTTAGCTCTTCTTCCTTTCCTCATTATTTCTCAAAATTCAGAATTGTCACTGTGCATAAAAGATCATTCGTGACAAACACTGAACAGTTTCCTCAAATCTGTAATACTTAGGAACTTATTTCCTCCTAACCAAAATGTCTGCATTCAAGTGCATTTGTGTGTTGACTTGATTGCGTATCTATAACAAAAGAATAATAAAGTCTTAAAATTTTCTCATTTATTGTCTGATGCACTGATTTTACTGTTGTATATACATTATACATAGTGATAGTTTCCATTACAATATATTATAGTGTATAAGGTACTTGAACACATTCACCTGTCTCTTTTTCTTCCTTGGCTTCTTTTCTTTACTCCTATTAATTCCTCAAGAATCTCTCAATTAGTTTTTAATATTCATATATACATATATATATATATATATATATATATATATATGACTTTATATATTTGTACATGTTTTAGGATCCACAAGCCAGAGAAAATGTCACATCTGTCTCTGAGTCTTACTTGTTTCTCTCAATATGATAGTCTCTAGTTGCTACACTTCCATCTTGACCACTTAGTTCCTGTCTGCTACTTAGAAATGTTAGTGTCCACAGAATACCTCACAAAACAAAGACCACCACTCACATATTCAATCATCAAGAGCATTGTTTATTCCAGCATGCGGGGATCTTCCAGCCACACAACAAAATGGCTGTGGCCCTCGAGCACAGAGGCTCTTTATATAGGCAGCCATGGCATGGGGTGGGGGTGGGGGCTGGTGGGTGGGGGGAGTTAGGGGGTTTGGGAGCATGGTGGGGGATGAGGACATCCTGGACCTGATTGGCTGGTGTTCCTCTTCCTGCTTTAACAGGGTACATAAACTGAAACCTAACGGGTACAGAAAACAAAACCTAAACTAAATTAAAACTCAGGCCTAGTGGTGACTGGGGAGCGGAGCTTAGCCATGAAGAAACAGAAATAATATTAGCCACAACTTCTTATGTATGTCTAGGAAGAAGAATGGGGGAATCAGGAAGAACTCTAGTACTTCTCACTTCAGGTTGAATTAACACTTAAAGAAAAATAGAAGATAGACAGTACTATTTAAAGCATTTCTATTAGAATTTACACAGATTATTTGCATATATGTGTCTGTTTATAGTGTATGTGAGTGTGGGGGTAATATATATGTGCATATATGTGTTCAAATATGTGTAAACATGTGTGGTTTTGGTCAATGAATAGAGAGGACAGAATTTTAGGTAGGTCTTCTAATATTGGCAGTCACAGTACATTTTGGGCCAGGGTCTCTCACAGAAGCTAGAGCTTACAGCTGGCTAGGTGAACTGGTCAGTATACTCCTCTGAACCACCTTTCACTCCTCTCTCAATCATATTCCCAGGTTGTAGATGCAGCATCCAAGCCTTCTTTAAAATGTTGTATGAGTGAGTATCCAAAGTGAGATCTTCATGCTTGTGTAACATGTATTTTACCGATTTATCTCCTCAAACTCATGAATAATATTATTATAATAATTCTATGATGACATATTGTGTAAAGGCAAAATATCATTTCTTCATTTTTATCATTTATGTATCAGAAGACCTTCCAGTTTCATGATATTTCCAGTTTCTCAACATTCTACCTCCAAATTCTATTATTCATCTAGACTATTGTTGATTATATACTAACCTATTACATGTAGATTTGATTATTTTTTTTACTTGTGATTGTTATACAAAACTGTCCTAAATGAGGGGGTGCAAATGTTTAACCATATATACAAGGATATTAGGAACGCAGAGGAATCAACTTCATGGTAGTTTAACAAGCATCAATATCTTTTCTTTTTTCAAATCTACACAATATAGTTACCACAGTTAAAAGCAAATGAGAATTAAGGTTACTGTAAAAGAGTAAGTAAGTAAAAAAAAAAAAAAAAAAAAAGAAGACTGCCTTATACAGAACCAGAGTTCCTATCACTTTTATACACCCACCTAATTATATAACACATTTAAAATGTTTACTTTAATTTTGGCAAATTGTAGAACTGCAGTTACAAATCACTGAAGATTATGAAATTCCCAACACTTGAAAAATGATTTACGTTTAAAGAAATATTTATCAATATGGTTTGGTTACTGTATATTGCAAACATACATAAAATTAATAAAATGTACCTCATAAATACATACTAATATTATCTAAATAAAAAATAACTGTTGTTTATGGAAGTTATGTAATATACTTTCTTGGAGTGGGATATATGCTTATTCGAGAAAGTTTGGAGAAGCCAGGCCTTCACTAATAAGAAGAGAATAAATCAATATGCTAAAATATTAAGAAATGGTTTTAGATAATGAACAAATATGACAAAGAGTTATATAAATATTGAACATGATGTCAAAGGGCAACTCCATTTCTTTATAACTATCTTCCAATATCAACCTCACATCTTTCAAATTTTATGGCCTTAATATCACACTTTCTTAAACTCTCTTTTCTTCATTAATTGGATGTCTCTTTTAAGCCAGTACAGCCATAGGTGCTTTCAAAATCAGCATACTGTTTTACAAAGAATTTTTACTAAAACATTAGGGTAGCAGATATCCTCCCTATAAGCGGTTTGTCAGACAGATGTTCATTTCTCAGGAATGAAACTAGAATTGGTGTGAGCAGATTACATCCTAAGCAATTCTAAAATAAGGAGTGGACTGGAATAGAACGTACCAACAGTGAGAGGGGAACATGCACCGGAGATATTGAGTGCAGAACGGCCTAGGGTGTGGTCCTTATTGATGGGAAGGATGGACATTTTCAAAGTTCTACAGGGAGTTGGCAAATGTGAGAATGGAAATAGTTCATTGGGTGACAGGACAAATTGGAGGGGGTTTTGCTTTCCTTTTTGGATCTGATATCTCATTTTGTAGTGGGCCTGGGATAACCAGTGCCATCTGAAGAAGGAATGAGCACAACTGCTCACGTCAGCAAATACAGGTCCAGAAGTTAAGTCTCCCATTCAGGACACAGATTAATTTTTCTTATATGCATTTTTTAAATTAATTAATTAATTAATTAAAAAAATTACCCCTCCTTCCCCTTTTCCTGCCCTCCCACCTCCCTCCATCCCACCTCCCTACCTCCTCCTTAGACACGGTAAGGCCTCCACTGGGGAGTCAACAAAGTTTGGTATACCAAGTTGAGGCAGGACCAAGTCCCTCTCCCCTGTGTCAAGGCTGAGCAAGGGATCCCACTCTAGGGAATGTGTTCCAAAAAGCCATTTCGTGCACCCAGGATAAGCCCTGGTCCCACGGCTAGGGGATTCCCAAACAGAACTAGCCACATAACTGTTACCCACATTCAGAGTTCGGTCTCATGCATGTTCCCCAGGTGACAGGTCAGAGTCCATGAGCTCCCACCAGCTTGGGTCAACTGTCTCTGTGGTTTTCCCCATCATGATCTTGACCACACTTACTCCTTTGATCCCTCCTCCCTCTCTTCAGCTGAAGATGAGGGGCTCAGCCCAGTGCTTGGTTGTGGATCACTACACCTGGTTCCATCAGTCACTGGATGTAGGTTCTATGATGACAATTAGGGTAGTCACTAATCTGATTACAGGGGAAGGTAAGTTCAGGCACCCTCTCCATTATTGCTGAGTCTTAGCTGGTGTCATCCTCTGGATTCCTAGGGATGTTCCTAGCACCAGGAGGGACTGAGATGGCCAAGTGGAGGGAGGGAGGGAGGGATTTAGAGTGAGAGCAATGAAAGAGATATCTTGGTAGAGGGAACAGTTAGGGAGTTATAGAGAAACCCAGTGAAAGGACACAGATTTTAAAAATGAAAAAATAATCAAAATACAGAACACGTTCCATTCTTTATGTAAAGCCTGTTTATGGAAAAATGCTTATATGTTTGCATATTTATAAGTCATCGATCATTCTCTAATTTATTTTATTTTCACTCAGTCTAAATTGGAACATACTGATTTCTAAAGTAGCCATCTCTAAAGTAGCAATAAACATTCAAAGTACTACTGAAAACATTTTTATGATAATCTCTACTTATTTGTAGAACTATACTTCAGAATTGTTTTTTCTTAGGACATATATTTAGACAAAAAATGCAAAATCCAATATGTAAAAAGATGTCATATTAAAACTTTGCCTTTTAAGAATTTCAGTATTTTATGTTAGCAATAGTAATGACCAACTTCGTAAGGGAAAGAAAAAAATAACAGTCACCCTCACCCTGAGGTTGTGCAATTCTAATTGGCGTCATCAATATAATTCTCTTGAAAATGCTATAGTAAAGTTAAGAATAATGTGGAAGAGAGTAATTCTGTTTATATCTTGCTTTACATGGTAATAATTTTTTGACATTTGAATTCTTTGCTATATTAAATGTGTTGGAAAGTCTCATTTTTGTCTGTGGAGATTCAAATTTAGCCCAGTTAAGTATTCAGAAAATACCAGATGGGAACATGACAGAACTCTAGCTCCAGCTGGAAGAAACTTGTATTGGCCAAATCTAGGACAAATGAAACATCAGAAAGAGTAGTGGTATTTATATATTATAACATATTGAAGTAAAAGTGAAAAGGAATAGTATTTCATTATTATATCAAGTAACAATAATCATCCTCCCTGGTTAACATCTTCATTTAGAATAATAGTGTTCCATACTTAGAAGATAGGTACAGTGTGGTATTAATAAGTTCCTATCAGCAACATAAAAGCCAACTTTACCACCTTACCATATAATCTGCCCTGCCTACTCACTTTTACTAGTTTATGAAGCTGAATCAGTGTGTATCTTCTGGAAAAATCTAAAAATAACACATAAAATCATAAACAAAATATTTTTTTTTATTTTTTTGCAATTAAAAATTATAAATATATGAACTTATATAACTTATTCAACAAATCAATAACCACTTAATTGCTGTGAAAAGAAATTTTCCAGTGGATAGCATTTTATTCTAGGTAGTGACCAATCATTTGAAGTATTTAGAGGGGGACAAAATGTTTTAGTTCTAATATTAATGTTAGAAGATTTGAGTTTCACTTTTGACTTACATTATTAATCTGAAAAACTGGAAATTTTTTGTAAACAATACTTTAGTGTCCGTGAAGAGTAAAGAGTTTAATTGTCTCTGAAGCAAAGAAGTGGTCAATATTTGGCAGATCATCAATAGTCAGTCAAAAATGTTTTAATACTCATATAAACTAATTCTGTATGCAAGCTATTTTATCAATAATTAAAATATCTGCACATTTTATCTTATTTAAATTTCAAACAGCTGCATTCTCTATCAGCTATAATTTAAAATCAAAGAAACAGAGTAATTTTTCTAGTTACATGTATTGATGAATGTGTAGCTTCTGGGTCTAGGTTTAGACATGTGATGATAATCTGAACCTTCATACTTTGTTACTTTATGTTCCTATTAGATGATTTACCTGAAAGCAGTAGCCTGTTAATTTGTGCCATAACCAAGCACAGTTGCTGCCATTACAAATGTGACCTATAAAATAAATTATTTTAAATTTCTTTTAAGGTTTTTTTAAATGGCCTTCATCCTTTATTATAAAAAATATTCTCTACTGTTTGCTCTAAGAATCATTAGTTTGGGTGCACCAGGCAGAGATATTCAAGATGTGATATTTCTCTCACTTTCTCTGCGTGTGTGTGGAAAATAAAAAGTTTACTTTTTATTTCACAAAATAAATACAGTAATGTGCAAATCCTTTGGAAGTTCCCAACCCTGGGCTCAAAAACTCAGTGATAATTATAATTGCACAATACAGCTTTTAATTTGCTTTTCTGGTCTGTTTAGCAAGAGATTTGTCTATGACAGCAAGCACCTGCCCATCTATGATGTTTCTGTAGCTGTTAAGTTTCTGCACAAGATTCATCCAGACACAAGACAGTTTTCAATTTGAGTCGATTAAAATGACTTAAAAAGAATCTTCATTCAAGCTTAAAGCTTAATTGTTATAGAGAGTGTCGTTCACGACGATTGTCAAAAAGATGATATGAGCAACTGTTTTTTCTAAATAAACTTTATATTACAAGGTTAATTAACAAGCTAATAGAGTTAAGACATTCTGAATTCTCTTGCTCATGCCCATTGCCTTTTCTGGGAAGCACTTGAAACATAATGTCTTGCAAGAGGTCAATTCACTTTATAAGAAAACAGAAAATCTTATCAACTCAAGTGTGAATTTTTAAAAATATTTTTATTTTATAATTAATTTAATTTTACATATCAGCCAAGGATTCCCCTGTCCTCCTTCCTCCCACCCCCTAGCCCTACCCCCCAACCAATCCCCCAGTTCCACCTCCTCCAAGACAAGGTCTCCCCTGGGGAGTCAGTCCAGCCTGGTAGATTCAGTTGAGGAGTTGAGGCAGGTCCAGTCCCCTCCTCCCTATACCAAGACTGAGCAAAGTGTCTCAGCATAGGCCCTAGGTTCCAAAAAGCCAGCTCATGCACTAAGGACAGGTCCCCGTCCCTCTGCCTGGGGACTCCTAAATAGTTCAAGCTAATCACCTGTCTCACTTATCCAGAGAGCCTGGTCCAGTTCCATGGGGGCTCCTCAGCTATTGGTTCACTGTTCATGTGTTTCCACTAGTTTGGCTATTTGTCCCTGTGCTTTTTC